>MCFG01000475.1:0-17500 GCA_002104895.1 Anaeromyces robustus | reverse complement strand
TATCATCAATCATTATACTAGTTAATATTTCACCAATTACTATGGGTATGATAAATGCTAATCCAAGTTATAATGATGAAGATGATGAAGAAGATGATGAAGATGATTATGGTAAATGTGGTGGTGATTATGGTATTTGTCCAGATGGTGGATGTTGTAGTAAATATGGTTATTGTGGTAGTACTGATGAATATTGTGAAATTGAAAATGAATGTCAACCATCTTATGGTCGTTGTTATGAATATAAAGATGGTAAAAAAATTGAAACTGGTTATATAGCTGAACCTATTAAACAATCTACTACTACTTCTACTACTACTGCTACTGCTA
The DNA here is from genome assembly GCA_002104895.1 of Anaeromyces robustus. Classification (NCBI taxonomy): domain Eukaryota; kingdom Fungi; phylum Neocallimastigomycota; class Neocallimastigomycetes; order Neocallimastigales; family Neocallimastigaceae; genus Anaeromyces; species Anaeromyces robustus. The sequence continues at coordinate 17,170 of MCFG01000475.1, read as the reverse complement.
CTGCTACTACTCTTCCAACTTCTGATGTACCAACTAATTCTACTTCTTCTAATCCACCAGATCAATCTTCATCATCATCAAATGAACATAGATGTGGTAAAGGTTATGGAAATTGTGGTCGTGGAGGATGTTGTAGTAAATATGGTTGGTGTGGTTTAACAGAAGAATATTGTGATCCAAAAACTTGTCAAAATGATTATGGAGTATGTTGGAATAAAAGTCAAAAAGTATCTTCTATAAAAAAAATACCAGGACGTTGTGGTTCCAGTTATGGTAGTTGTTCAAATAATAATTGTTGTAGTAAATATGGTTGGTGTGGTACTACTGAAGCTTATTGTGCTGTTGATAAATGTCAATCTGAATTTGGTACCTGCTGGACAAAAAAATCTAGTAAAGTAGATGATACTATTGTACGTGATGATGGACGTTGTGGTAAAGGTGTAGGTAGATGTCCAAGTGGTTTCTGTTGTAGTAAATATGGTTGGTGTGGTGCTTCTGCTGCTTATTGTAAAAAATCTCAAGGTTGTCAAAAAGAATTCGGTTATTGTGTTTAAATAGATGAATATTAATATTAAATAATATTAAAATGATATTAAATAATATTAAATAATATTAAATGATATTAAATAATATTAAAATGATATTAAATAATATTAAAAATTAAACAATTAAAAAATTAAATGAAAAAAAAAAAAAGATTTTTGATGAATTGTAGTATAAAATAAAAATATATATATATTACTTTTTTTTATTATTATTATGTATTGTAATATATTAATATATTATTTTTTATATAATAGAATCATATTATACAGTTTAATAAAAAAAATTATAAAAAAAAGGCTTATTTATATATATATTTTAATATATTATAATTAAAAAATAAAAAAATAAAATAATATTAAAAAAAAAAAAACAAATTCATCTATATTAAAAATAAAAGAATATTTACATTTTAAAAAGGTATATCACAAAAGTTATTAATGACTTTTTCGAAAAATCTTTTTATAATAGTTTTTTTTTTTTTTTTTTTTTTTTCATTAACAAATAGTTTACTATTATATTTTATTATTTTTTAACTTTATTATTCATTTGTCCAAGAGAAAAAAATAATAAAACAACTTTTTTTATATTATAATATATTTATATTTTTAGGATTACTCATCATCACTCCATACAAAAAATTAAAAAAAAAAGTATAAATATAATAAAAATAAATAAATTAAAATTTAAAAAAAAAAAAAAAAAAAAAAAAACATTAATATTGCTGCATTGTTTTTAAATTAATAGATTAAAAAAAAAAAAAAAAAACTATCCATTTGTTTAATTTGACCAATTACTTATATATATATACATATTATATTTAATCCTATATTATAAAAAATACATTTTATGAATCATGCTATTTTTTAATATTAAAAAAAATAATAATAAAATTATAATTAATAATTAAATTAATTATAAAGAAAAAATAATGTGATAATATGTAATTAAATATTAAATATTAAATATATAAAAAAATTTTAATATTTTTAAAATTTTATAATACAAATATACAAGAAAAAAAAAGGAAATAAAATAAATTAATATAAAAACATTAAAATATGTTTTTATATTTTATATTAATTGTTTTCTTTTATTATTATTATATGCTTGACTATTTATTTTTTTTGTTACTTCCAATATAGATGATGTATAAATTGTTTCAAAAAAAAAAAAAAAATTCTAATTACTTTTTATTTTTTTTATTTTTAATTAATTAACATTTAAAAAAATCTTATTGGATAAAAATAATTTAAATAGTTTAAATTTATTAAAATTTTAAAAAAAAATAAAAAAAAAAAATAAATTAAAAATTCAAAATAAAATAAAACTAAAAACAAAAAAGAAACATTTTCAAATTTTTTTTTTCTTAAAAAAAAAAAAATAATAATAAAATCTATTCTTATTTAACAAGAAGAAGAAGAAGAAAAATGAATGATTTTTGAGAAATAAATACTATTTTTATTTTTATTTTCTTTATATAATAAAGAATATTATAATAATTAATATTCCTTGAATGTTGGAGTAATATTTAATAAAGAAAAAAATTACTAACTTTCTTCTTTTATTGTTAAAAAAAAATAATAACAATATATATATATCTATATAAAGAAATGACATTATCTATGATATAATGATAAAAAAAAATAAAAAAAAATAAAAAAAAGATAAATAAATAAAAAAACGATATAATAGTCTCTTTCTAATAAAGTAAAATAAAAAAAAATTATTAATATGAAATATATATAAATATTATAAGAGTTAAATTGTATTTCATTATATATTTAAATATAAGAAAAAAAAAGTTAGTAGTTAAAATAATATTTATTTAAATATTTGTTTATTACCTTAAGAGTATAATTAAAAAAAATAACACTAAAAATAATAATAAAAAAAGCTTTTATTATTTTTTATAATTACTAAATAAAATTATAAGAATTGAAATTTTAATGTAATTTCATTTCAACTTGCACTTATTTTTCTTAATTATTTAATTTTTTTTTCTCTTAATATATTTTTTATTAAGAGATAATAATAACAAAAAGTATTAATAATATACCTTATATATTATATATATTTCATATTATATATATATATAAAAATTTATTGATATATTTTTAATATTAATAATATAAGTTTTTTTTTTTTTTTTTTTTTTTTTTTTTTTGTAGTATATTAACTGTTAAAAGGAAAAAAAAAATTCAAACCTTTTTTTTTTTATAATTATTATTATTATAATAATAAATATAACTATATTATAATATTACAGTTAATATACTACATAATGTATAAAAAGAATTTCTAAAATAAAAAAGATAAAAAAAAAAAAAAAAGAACTTTTTTTCTTAAGAATAATAATATTTGTTTAATTTTTTTTTATTAATATAAAATATAAATTATAAAATATAAAATATAAAATTATAAATATATATATCAGCATCATCAATTATAATAATATAATTTTGATAAAGTATTTTATGAAAATACATATTAAAAATTAATATTTTTTTTCTTTTTTTTTTAGGTACTTAAATAATAAAAATATATAAATACAACTAAAAAAAGTAATAATATTAAAAATAATTACCAAAAAAAATTAAAAAAAAAAAGTTGTATTTATATATCGTTTTTAGTTTAATATCGTTTTTCCTTATATATAAATATAATTAAAAATTAAAAATTAAAAAAAAAAAAAAAGTTTTATTTATATATACTGTTTTTTAGTTTAATATCGTTTTTCCTTAATTTTTAAATATAATTTTAAATAAGCACATATATTATAAAATAAAAATAAAAAAAAAAAAAAAAATGGCAAGTCTTACTCTTGGAGTTTTAAGTGTTAATAGTAAGTATAATAAAGAAAAAAAAACAATAATATTATTATAAATACATTTTAGAAAATTTATATATATATATATTAATATTATAATATTTATAATTAAAAAAAAAAGTTCTTGAAGCAAAAGGTCTTCAAAAAATTGAAATTGGAAGTAAAAGTATGAAAATTTTTATTTATCTATAATTTTTATTTCTTATATTATTAATTTCTTATCTTCTATATAATATAGGTTATCATAATAATAATAAAAATATTATATTTACATATATATGTATTAATTCAAATATTTTTTTTTATAATTATTATTATTATTATTAATATTATTATATAAATTATATATATATATAAAGGAAATATAAAAATAAAAAATCCAGTTATAAAAATTGATTATATTTCTGGTACGAAAGTATCAACTCCTGCTGAAGGTCAGGATAATAATACATTTGGTATGTTATATAAATATATATATATATGTATTTATAAAGATATAGTTTAATATTATATTATTATTAATTTTTTATAATATAAAAAAAATTTTATTAACTTTAACTATTTCTATTTAATATTTTTGATTATGAAATATTAACTAAAAAAAAAAAAGAATGGAACTGTAAACTTACTTTTGAAGCTATTAAAGATAAAACTTCATTTTTTATGCAATGTTTTAATAATAATACAGAAGATCATTTTAATCTTATAGGAGAAACTAGAATTCCTTTAATATTAGTAATGGAAAATGGTATTTGTTATATATATAGTATAATGATTTTTTTCATAAATAGTTTATATTTATTAAAAAAAAAAAAAAGAAAGATTATATATATATGTATAATAGTTCTTTATAATATTAATTTTCATTTTATTTTATATTTATATATATTATAGAAAAATTTAAACAATGGTATCCAATATATTTAAAAGAATATAAAAAAGGAAAAAAACGTAAATATTACTTTAATTTTTAATTATTTTATTTATTTTTTTTATTTAATTATATTATAAATAAATAATTTAATAAATAATAATGACTAATTAATCTATATATAATAATTATTAATATATTTAATAAATAAATAAATAAATAAATAGACAATTTTGTTTGTAGAGGGTAATAATATAAGCATTTTTTTTTAATTTCTGAAAAGAAAAAAATAATAATCATTATATTCCTTTTAATATTAACAAAAAAAATTTTTTTTTATATAATCTATATATAGTGAAATATTATTAGATATTGAATTTTATTCTATGGAAAGAATAGAGGTATATATATATATATACTTAAAAATTAATTTATTAAATAACTGATTGATTAATTAAATAATATATTTATATTAATATATATAATATATATTAATATTAATTCGTTATTTATATTTGATTTTATTTACTTTTAGAATGAAAAACTTGTATTTTCTGATCTTTTAAATGATATTAATATTAATATAAGGTATTTTTTTTTATCTTTATTTTTTATATTATTATTATTATTTAATTAAAAAAATATATTTATTATTTATAATAAAACAATATTTTAATTTTTATATATTATTAATTTTATTATTATTATTAATACTTTATATATAAAATCAATAATATATATATATATTATAAAGTTCCCCAATTATTAAACCTCAGTCAGCAATAACAATTCAAAATTCTATGGTTAATATTCCAAGAAATGCAAGTAAATCATCAAAAATGTCTGGTTTCTCAATAGTTTCTAATATTGATGCACCTGAAACAAATGAAGCAGAGGTTCAACCTCCTCTTATTATGCCTAGAACTACCAGAAATAAAGATTATTATTCAAATAGAATTTGTAATTATAATACAACTACTATTATTGATTCTGAAAATCATCCTCATCATCATCAACTTTATGAAGATATGAATGATGCTGTTTATAATGATGATTACTTTGATTATAATGATCGTTATCAGAATAAATTTAAGAAAGGTAATAATAAACATAAATATAAATAATAATATATATATACATATATACATATATATTTATTAAATAAATTATATATGAATAATTTGGATATATATATATAAATATAAAAATCTAAAAAAAAATAATTTTTTTTTATATTTATTTATAAAAATATGATGTATCTCTTACAATGACAACAAAAAAAAAAAAGTTAAAAGAAATGGTTCAATATCTATTGCATTACAACATGAAGCATTACATCCTAATAAAAGTTTTATAACAAAGTCTTATTCTGTAAAATCTGGTAAAAGTAATAATACTAATTCAAAAAAGAAGAAAAAATTAAGTCATTTTAATTCAGATCCAATATTAAACCATCCAGGAAAAAGTATTCTTAGTGATTATTATAATAGTTATTTCCGTTTTAATTCTAATAATAATACTAATAATACTAATACTAATAGTAATAATAGTAATAATAGTAATAATAATAGTAATTATAGTAATAATATTGGTAATATTCCACAATTAAGAAAATATAGTTTAAATGAAACTATTCCATCATCATTGTATTCAATAAGTAGATCTCCATCTTCTAATAAATCAACATTACAATCTACTTCTTCAAAATTAAATACCATTATTAATAATTCTACTATTGATAAAAATACTTCTTCTCTTTCACTTTCAGATAAAAAAAGTACTTCAACTAATAATAATAATAATAATATAAAATCTTATGAAACTTTATATGATTTAGGTAAAAATAAAAGTGATAGTTCATTAAAAAGAGTAGAATGGAAAGGTTCTCTTCCTAGAACTTTTCATAAAATGGTTCAAGATGAAAATTATTATAATAATAATAATAATTATATAATGAAAAATAATTCTGTTGGATCTTATTCTCCTATATCTAAATTTTGTTTAATTAATACAATGGATAGAAATAAAACAATAAGAAAAATTATTAGTAATAATAATAGTAGTATTTATAATAATAATAATAATAATAAAAGTAATCATCATCAATCAAAATCTTGTGAATTAGAATTATATCATATAAAGAATTCACCTTATGATTCAGATGGAAAATCTTTTCAGAGTATAGATGTATTATCAATACCTTCATCTCCTATTTTAAAATCTAATTCTTCTAAAACAATAATTAATGATAATGATGAAATTATGTGTGATATGAGTATGATTAATGTTAATAATAATAAAAATAATAATAATATCAATGATAATGATAATAATAATAATAATAATAATAATAATAATAATAATAATAATAATAATAATAATAATACAATGTTTATTACAAACAAATTATCACTTAAACAAGATGAAATAGTATCATCATCAAATACTATTATTAATCAACAACAACAACAACAACAAAGTAATACTACTTTAAATGAACTAACACCTAAAGAAAAAGCTTTCATTAAAAAAATAAATGATAAATACAAAAAGAATATTATTATAATAAATGATAGTATTAGTATTAATAATATTAATAATAATAATTCTATTGATAATAATAATAATGAAATAAGTGATAGTATTTTATCTTCATTAGATGATGAACTAGAACGTCATGATGAAGATAATGCTTCTCATACAAAAAAACGTTCAAAAAATATATTCAAATATTTATTTACATCAAAAAATAAGAAAAATAAGAAAAGAAAAAAGAATAATAAAAATAAAGATAAAAATAAAGATAAAAAAGATAATAATAAAACTAATAATAATAAATCTTTTCATCTTTCAATGAAAAAAAGTAAAAAATCTTTAAAGAAAATAAAAAGTATAATATCTGTTAGTAGTTCAAAAATTTTAAAAAATTCCTCATCAAATAATGAAAATAATGAAATTAAAAATAATAATAATAATAATAATAATGAAAAAAATAATAAAGAATATTTAAAAAAGAAAGATAGCACTCTAAGTAAAAAAAGTTTTAAAATATTAAGTAAAAATATGGAAAAATATAAAGAGAAAATTAAACTTTCATCTGATAAAAACAAAGATAAATTAAATAATAATACAATTGTTGATGAAAATATCATAAAAAAAGAAATCATTGATGATGAAAATATCAATAAAATGAATATTGATAGTAATAACAACAATAACTATAACGATAATAATAAGCCTAAATACATTATTGGTCAAAATATTAATGAAGATTTCAATGACTTTACTTTAAGTGATACATCAAGTATATCTATAAAAGAAATAAACATTCTAGATATTAGTAACGATGATATCAAAATTAACGATAACAATCTCATTAATGAAATTATTATTAATAATGATGATAATGTCATTAATGAAAATAATGTAAATAATAATGATGATAGCAAAATTATTAATGAAAATAATGTAAATAATTATGACAAAGCCATCAATGAGAATAATATAAATAATGATGAAGATGATAAAGTTATTAATGAAAATAATGTAAATAAGAATAATATAGTCATTAATGAAAATAATGTAAATAGTAATGGTAAAGTCATTGATGAAATTATTATTAATAATGATGATATAGTCATTAATGAAAATAATGTATATAATGATGACATAGTCATTAATGAAAATAATATAAATAATGAAGATAAAGTCATTAATGAAAATAATATAAATAATGAAGATAAAGTCATTGGTGAAATTATTGTTAATAATGATGATAAAGTCATTAATGAAAATAATGTAAATAATGATGACGATGCCAAAGTCATTAATGAAAATAATGTAAATAGTAATGATAAAGTCATTGATGACATTATTATTAATAATGATGATAAAATCATTAATGAAAATAATATAAATAATGATGATAAAGTCATTAATGAAAATAATATAAATAATGATGATATAGTCACAAATGAAAATAATGTAAATAATGATGATATAGTCACTAATGAAAATAATGTAAATAGTAATAATAAAGTCATTAATGAAATTATTATTAATAATAATGATAAAGTCATTAATGAAAATAATGTAAATAATGATGACAAAATCAATAATGAAATTATCATCAATAATAATGATAAAACTACTAATGAGAACAATATAAATTATGATAAAGTCATTAATGGAAATATTGTTAATAATGATAATAAAGCAAGTAATGAAAACAGTATAAATGATGATCATAAAGTAATTAATGAAAATATTGTTAATAATAGTAACGTAGTCATTAATGATAGTAATATAAGTAATAATGACGAAATAAATAATAATGATAAAATCGTTAATGAAAATAAAATTACTAATGATGATAATAACAATAAAGATAAAAATATCAACAGTAATATTAATAACAATAATGATAAAGAAAATAATATTACTAATAATAATTCAATTATACAGTTCAATGATAATTTAAATCAACAAAATGTTATGGAAACCATAATAACTTCTGATAAAAATAAAAATAATTTCATTGTAATTATCATAATTTTTAATTATTATTTTTAATAAATCATATTGAAATATATAAAAATTATTCTATTTATATTTAATTTATAATAAAAATTAATTAATTGATTTTTTTTTAATAAATTATAGGAAAAGAAAAGTAATTCTAAAAAAGAAAATGATGCTGATAATATTAATCCAAACAAAGACAATAATGATAAAATAAACGATGGAAATAATGGTAAAATATATACATATATCTATTTTATAAAAAAAATTTATATTATTTCAGACTATCAAATAAAATATATATCTATATATATATATATAAATTTAATAAAATAATATTATTATTTATTAATTATTATTCTTAAATTTTTATAAATTCTTATAAATATTATTATAAAAAAAAGATATTTCTGAAATAAGAAATGATAAAATTTTATCTTCTATTAATTTTAATAATGAACAACCAGAATTACAACAAAATTCATTATTAATTAATAATGAAGTTAATGATAATAATATTAATAATAATAATAATAATAATAATTTGGAAATGAATAATAATAATAATCAAAATATAACAAATGACAAAAATAATGATAAAATAAATAATAATAATAATAAGAAAGCAAATAATGAAATTGAATCAGATATGCAAAATAAATCAAAACTATGTAATAGGAATAGTTTTTCAGAAATAATATTAAATCAGAAAATATCTTTAAATAAAGGAAAACAGCCTGTCATAGCTGATGATGATTATGATTGTGATATTAGTGAAATATCAAATGAAAGAACTTCAAGTATTAATAAACATATAATGGAAACAAATAAAGAAAATATTTCAAAAAATAATGATGTTAATGACAATATTATTATTAATGAAAATAATTCATATAATTCATTCATGACTAATAATAAATTGAATGAAATGATTAACATTAATAAGGATAATATTAATAATTTATATAATAATAATTATCATAATAATGATTTTAATCAGAGTATGATACAAAATTCTTCTTTGGGTAGTATATATTCTAATCAACATCATCATAATTATCATAATATGTATATAAATGATTATTTAATGAATAAGCCATTACCATTACCTCCTTCAATACCACCACAACAACAACAACAACAGCAACAGCAACAGCAACAACAACAAAAATCATATCAATTTATAAAATCACCCTATATAATGCCAAGACATTATCCTGGTTCATTTTATCAATATGATAATAATAATTATAATAATAATAATAGTAATATTATTTCAAATGATTCATTCCTTTTGGATAGAAATGAATCATTTAGTTCACCTTATAGTAATAGAAAAAGATTAAGTTTTGATGAACAAATGATTCAACAATTACAATTTCAACAATTAGGACAACGTATATCACTTTCTTATAATCATTATAAAGAATATCAAGATTTAGTAAAACAAGTTAATGATAAAAAACAACCTTATCATCAACTTCCAAAATTAAAAGAACAATTATTTAAACAACAACAAGAACAATTACGTTTACAAAATGAAATACATCGTCAACAACGTTCAAATTTACAAGAATATTTATATTATCATCAATAATGATAAAAACAAAAAAAAAAAAAAAAAAAAAAAAAAGTACACAAATAACTCACATAAAACAAAATAAAAAAAAATAATATATATATATACAAAAAAATAATTAATAACAAAATTTATATATTAAAATAAAATTGTTATTAATAATTTTAAAATTTTCTATATCAATTACAAAATTTCTTATTAGTTTTTATTTAATGAAGTTAACTATATATTTCTTGAATAAAAGATTAAAAATTATTAATAATATTTTCATTATAAAATACTAAAGAAAAAATAGTATAAATAATAAATAAGAAGCAAAAAAAAATTATATATATATTTTTAAATATTAATATTTTTTTTTATATAATTTAAATTAATAATAATAAATATTATGATTAATTATATTATAATAAATTTATAATTGATAATAGTATTTATTATAAAGTTAGATTTTTAATTTAATAATAATTAAATGAAAAAGAAAAAAATTTAAATTTATATAAATAATAATATAATAATATAAAAATTTAATTTTTCAATATTAAATATTATTATATAAAAAAATTGTAATTTTTTTTTCTTTATTTTTATTAAAAAACTTTTTTTTTATTACATGTAAAACTTTATTTGTATAACGTAACCATTCCTTGTAATATCTATTAATAAAGAATAATAATAAAATATTAATATATATAATATTATAAAATAAAAAAAAATTATTAAAATTAAAATTATAAATAAAATTAAAATAAAATAAAATAAAATTATATATTTAAAGCACAGTCATTACATATACTTTGGGATAAAATTATCTCTATATATTTTTATAATATTAAAATATAATTCTTATAATTACAATAAAATTATATTAGTAAATTAACAATACCCATATTCTTTAAAGAATATTAAATTAAAATATATGTGTCTTTATATACATTTTAATATTTAATAATGATAACGAATAAGAATAATGATGAGAGGATGAAAACTCCATCAAATAAAAGGATAATAATAAATAATGATTCACCTTTTTCTACACCTTTAATTAATGAATTATCAGAAAAAGAAGCAAAAATTAAATTAAAAGAAGCCTATAAAGAATTAAATGAATGTTCAGAGAGTACATATAAAAAAATATATATTTAACATAGAAGTATTATAATATAATTTTATTAAGTAATATTAAATAATATTATATAACTAATATTTTCTTTTTTTTTTTTTTTGTTAATGTTATTCTGTATATATTATATGTTATTATTATTATTATTATTATTATTATTATTGTATATATAATTTTTTTTTTAATATTATAAAAATATATATTGAAATTGAAAAATTGAATAATACTTCAAATGGATAATAGATTTAAGGTTAGCAGCTGAAATTGGAAATCAATTATTAAATGAAAAAATTAAAATCGAAAATTTATATAAAAATGCCCTGGAAAAAATTAAAGAATTAAAAGAAAGTAGTCTTAATAAGGAATCTCTTAATATTTCAAAAGAAAATAAAGAAAATAGTGATAGTCATAATCATAATAGTCATAGTCATAGTCATAGTCATAATCTTAATGCTAATAAATCAAATATTAATCAAGAGGAATTAAGAATTATTATAAAAGAATTGGAAAATGTTAATACAAAAAATTATCAAAAAATTGAAAAACTTAAGGAAGATATTCAAGTTTATCAAATTCAGATAGAAAATGATAAGATTTATTATGAAGAAGAAATTAATAAATATAAAAATGAATGGCAATTAATGTCTCAGAAATATAAACAACTTTATAATATGAGAATTGAAGAAATAACTGAAATTACTAAAGAATTAAATCTTGAAATTGATAAACAAGATCATTTAATTCAAAAATTTAAAGAACATAGTTTAAATAATCTTAACATTAATGAAAATATAATTTCAAATAACAATAATAATAATAATAATAATAACAGTAATAATAATAACAATAGTAATAGTAATAGTAATAATAATAATAGTAGTAATAGTAATAGTAATAATAATAATAATAGTAATAATATAAATAATAATAAAAGTCATTCAATAAATGTAGAAAAAAATGCATCTAAAGTAACAAAGAACGAAACTCAAGTACAACTAAATAATTTAAAAATAAAAAATACCAAACTAAAAAGTGAACTGAAAGCTGCCCAATTAATAAGACAATCAAATAATGAAAAAATTGAATCATTGGAGACCCAATTAAAAAAATACAAAAATATTATTCATCAACTTCAACAAAAAAATAATAAATATTCAAATGAATTGAAATATGTAATTAATAAAATTGATCCAAGTATAAAATTTAATAAAGTAAAAAAAGAAAATAATCATGACACTTCTTTATCAAAAATTAAAGGAAAAAAACGTAAAATTGAAACTGATATTGATATAAAATATAATATGGATATGGATAACGATTCCGATATTATTTTAAATATTTTTAAGAATATGGAAAAAAATGTTTTACAAGATTTTTTAAATTATAAAAATATTATAAAGGAAGAAAAATCCATTCAAACGAATATTACAAATGATACCACCACTGTTAATAGACATATATTAGAAGCAAAATCTATTGGAACTCAAACTGTAGTAACACTTCCAGAAAAAATTATAACACCATTCTCAGCACTTTATAAGAAAAATAAGGAATCTGATAAGAATTTGAGTAAATTTATAAATATTATTAAAGAAAAAAATGAATTATTACCATTAAATTATTATAATAAAAATATGGATTTAATTAATATACCCCTTTATCATGATGATGATAATGACAATAATAATAAATTCCAAAGTCCTCTTAGTAATCATAATAATAATAAAATTTTTGATTTTAATAATTATGATTTAGCAATGTCTCAATTAGATAGTCCATTAAATTATAAAATAAATCAAAAGAAATCACATATAAATAATAATAGTAATAATAATATTAATATTAATAATTTATCATCAGAAAATATATTAGTTAAGGAAGTACTCAAAAATAAGGATAATAAAAATACAGAAAATGATGAAATGGATTACAATGATTATGAAATGAAAACCAATGATAATAAAAATATTAACAATGAACTTTTTGAAAAAATCATTTCAAAATCTTCAGATGATATAGTTACCCCAAAAACGAACAATAATATATTATATAAAGATAATGAATCGCCAAAAGAAAAAGAATCTAAAAATGTTAGTCATAACGATGAAATAATGCAAATACCAGAAATAATTAATATTAAAGATAATAATAATGAAATTAGTAATGAAAATAATAAGGATAATAATAAGGATAGTAATAATGAAATAAATAATGAAAATAATATGGATATTAATAATGAAATAAATAATGAAAATAAGGATAACAATATGGATAATAATATGGATAATAATAATGAAATAAATAATGAAAATAATAAGGATAACAATATGGATATTAATAATAAAAATATTCATAATGAAAATAATAAAGATACTAATAATGAAATAAATAATAAAAATAATATGGATATTAATAATGAAATAAATAATGAAAATAAGGATAACAATATGGATATTAATAATAAAAATATTAATAATGAAAATATTAAAGATACTAATAATGAAATAAATAATGAAAATAATAAGGATAACAATATGGATATTAATAATAAAAATATTAATAATGAAAATATTAAATATAGTAATAATGAAATAAATAATGAAAATAATAAGGATAACAATATGGATATTAATAATGAAATTAATAAGGATATTAATGAGGATATTAATGAAAACATCAATGAAAATATTAATAAGGATAATATTAAAAATAATGATAAAGATAATGTTAATAATAAAGTTATCAATAGTAAAGATACCAAAGATAAAAATAATATAGATAATATACCAATTCTAGAAAATACAAATAAAAAAGAGAAAATAAATATTAATGATAATTTACATGAAAATCAAAATATTATTAGTAATACAAATAATGAAAAAGCATTAGTACTTGTTAAAAATAGCGCTGGTGGCAAAGAAAATGAACAACAAAATAATACAGCATTAACTAAATGGGGAAATAATCCTAATAATAATACATTTAATAATAATAATAACATTAATCATATGACGACTGAAATTACTAATAAAAAAGTTATTGTTAATAATACAAATGAAATGACAGAAGTTACTAATAAAAAAGTTTTTATCAATAATACTAATCAAATGACAGAAGTTACTAATAAAAAACTTATAATTAATAATTTAAATCAAAGAACAGAAGTAACTAATAAAAAAATTATTATTAATAATTCCAATGGAACTACTGAAGTAATTAATAAAAAAGTTGTTGTTAACAATACAAATGAAACAAAAGAAGAAACTAATAAATTTGTTTATAATGGTAATCCTAATGATATAAAAGAAGGTATTAATACAAATATTAAAATTGATAATTCAATTGAGTTAAATAAAGATATAAATGAAAGTTCAAATATTAACAATAATAATAATAATACCAATAATAATGTCATTAATAATAATCACAGAATTGAATATGATAATAATAATAAAATTAATAATAATAATAATAATAATAATAATAATAATAACGACAATAATACTAATAAAATTAATATAAATACTAATACCTATGATAATAATAATAATAATAATAATAATAATAACAAAAAAGATAATGAAAAAAATACTAATATTATTAATAATGATAATATTACTAATAATAATATTAAAAATAATAATAATAACTACAGCAGAAAACGAAATAGTGATATTTTTATTAAAGATGGACCACAAAAGAAAAAATCAAGATCATCATTTTAATCATTCATTCATAAAAAAAATTATAAAGAGAAAAAAAAAAAATACCGAAAATGATAGAAAAGAATAAATTTTTTTTTCTCAGAGGTTTAAATTAATATTTTTTTTTTTTTTCGTTTTTTTTTTTTCCTCCTGACAAAAAAAAAATTATTAATAAATTAATAATAATAAATTTAAATAAGTCATATATTTAATATTATATATTGTATATAATAATATATAATATTAATAATAATTATAATTATTCATGTATACCCACTTTTTCTTTTTCTTTTTTGTTTCTTTTTCTTATATATTTATTATATACTTTGATATTATAAAGTATATTTATAATATATATATATCTTTAATTTTTTTTTATTATAATTTATTTTAATATAATATAAACTATTCTTTTTTATATCTTTAATTTTTTTTTATTATAATTTATTTTAATATCATATAAACTATTCTTTTTATTCTTCATTGTAATGATTGTTTATATATATATATATTTATTACACATAATTAATACAAAAAAACTTAATAATATATAATTTATAATATTTTATTTATTTAAAAAGTTTAACAATTTTTTCTTTTTTATTTTTTCAATGTTTTTTAAACATTTAAACATTTATATATAATAAATAAATCTATTAAAATTAAAATATTATTTTTTGTCTTAATAATTTCATTTTAAATAGCATTTTAGTTAATTAATAAATAATAGAATAATGCGGCTTTTCTTTTTTCTATAAAAAAAAATTATATTTATATATATATAATAATTTTACATATATATATATTGTCCGCAATTATATTTTCCGCAATTTCAAAAAAATTTTTTTTTTTTTGACTTGATATAATTAATTAATCATTAAATAATATTTATAATATATTATAATATACTTCAATATGTAATATTAAATGATTTATTAATAAATGATAGGTTAAAAAATAGTTCATAATAAATAATAATATATAATATTTATATATTACCTAAATAATTATATGTGTGTATTAATAAATATTTTAAATATTTTAAGTCTATTATGAATAAAATCTTAATTATTTTTTTAGGAATATATTGTATATAAAATTTGAGTTTAGACAAAGTACCTCTCTTTTCTTTTACTCACTTATAAAAATAAAAGCATTTTAATTTTTATTTTTTATAATTTTTATATTATATGTGATATTTTAATGAAATATCATTTTATCATTTACCAAATAATATAAATAATTATTAGTTAATAATTATTTATTATTATTATTATTATTCTATATATTATTTAGCTTTTTTTTTATAGCTTATAATTAATTAATTATTAGTTAATAATATTATTATTAGTTAATAATATTTTACTATATAATTTTAGGCTTGATAATATTAAAATATTAATATATTATATATAATTTATTAATATATTATTATATATTAATAAATTATATATTTTATACTATTATATAATATTATATATATCATACATATATTACATATATATTTAATTTAATCATTTAACTGATAATAATATAAAAATTCATCAATGTTTTTTCCACCAATGAATTAATAATCAAATATTTATTATCCAATAAAATCGCTCTATTTTTTTTAAAAAATTTTTTTTTTTTTTTGAAAAAGAAAAAACTGGAATATAATAGAATTACCAAAAAAGTATAAAAAGAATAATTTTAGTCTATTTTGAAAATTTTACTCTTAACAAAAAAAAATTATTTTTATAACAAGTTTAATATAAATTAAATATCGTTTTATCAATTACAATTAAAACCTTCCCAATTATCAATTTTTTTTCATATAAAGAATAATATTTCAAAAATGAATGTTGATTTACAATGGTGTCCATGCGGTAAAAAAGCCCGTGAAAATGACATGTATTGTTCAGATATTTGTCACTTTTTAGAACAATATCCAAGCTTAAACAGAAAAGGATGCGATGATATATATCAAAACGATTCAAATCAAGATTCTTCTGATTAT
>MCFG01000474.1:0-46810 GCA_002104895.1 Anaeromyces robustus | reverse complement strand
TAAAAAAAAATTTAATTTTTTTTATTTGCTTTATTAAATTTTTCTTTTTATTTTAATAAAAAAAAAATAAATTTCCCTCTTTTTTTAAATGTATTTAATTCTAATAGGATAGATTTTATTATATGTCTTTCTTTTTTTTTTTTTATTATTATTATTTTTTATTTTATATATATTTTATTTTATATATATTTAAGATTTTTATTTCGTTTTTATTTATTTTTTTATTTGGGGTTTTTATTTTTTAATTGTTATTTTATTTTAAATTCAAAAGTTTCTCATAAAATTTTATAATAATATTAAAAACATATTAACTTAATTTTTATTTGTGATATAATTTTTCTTGTTTTTTCCAAAAAAAACTAACTACTTTATTATTAAATAAAAAAAAAAGAAAATAAAATTTCATAAAAATAAAATTTCAATTTATAAAAATAATATTTTTAAAAAAATTCCTTTCTTTTTTTCCCAATCAATTTTTTTTAAAAAAAATATGATCTATTATATAATTTATTCTTTTTTTTTTTTTTTGATATTAGATTATTAAAAAAACAAAAAAAATTAAAATTTTTAATAATTCTCTTATTTTTTAAATAATCATAATTTTTATTTTTAATTTTTTATTAAGCTTTTGCTTAGTTCTTAGTTCTCCAGTTGATGTAAACTTCCTTAATCTTATCGAATCCAGAAAGGACACCAGCACCAGCAACACCACGAAGAATGTTAGCACCACAACCCTTGAAGAAGGCTGGAACACCTTCCTTTTGCATAATTTGCTTGGCACAGTCAATGGAACCCTTGTACTTGACGGCTTCACCAGAAGTCATCATCATTCTTCTTCTGATGGTATCAATTGGGTAAGAAGCAATACCAGCAACGGTGGTAACACCCCAACCAAGAATGAAGGAAGCAGCGAAACTACCTTCCATACCAAGGTTCTTAAGAAGTGGCTTCATGGAATCGTAAAGACCGAAGTAAAGACCACGGTAAACCATGATACCAACACAAGATAAAGTGAAACCACGGTAAAGACCAGCAATACCATCAGCCTTGTAAGTCTTCTTGTAAACATCAATTAAACCCTTGTATTGACGTTCACCACCGTTGGCAGAAGACTTGGCATCAGAGGCAAGACGAGTACGAGCGTAATCAAGAGAGTAGACGAAGACTTGAGAAAGGGCACCACCAGCACCACCAGAAGCAATGTTGGCAATTAACCACTTAGCGTAACCTTCCTTTTCCTTGTCAACAGCGAAAGCGTTCTTAATTCTTTCCTTGAAAGCAATGTTAAGAGCTTGAGTTGGGAAGTATCTGATAATGTTAGCACCATTACCTCTCCAGAAGGAAGCAATACCTTCTTCCTTGGCAACTCTGACAAAACAGTCACCAATACCCTTGTATGGGGTAGCAAGACGACCGGTCTTAAGCATTTCACCTTGGTTTTGAACGAGAAGCTTGACACGTTCAAGTGGGGCAGCAGCGGTCTTAGAGATGGTGGCAGAAACACCAGCAAGAAGGAAATCTTCGTAGAAACCTAACTTTTGTTGTTGCTTTTTTTGGGCCATGTCGATTATGGATATGGGGAAGACTAATTAATTTAATAAAATAAAAATTTTATATTAGTACTTCTCTTTATTTATCTTTCTTTAATTATTATTTTTATTCAAAAAACTTTTCAATTTTTCCTTATTATTTATTGTTTATCTATTATTTTTTTTTTATTTTTTGTTTATCCTTTCTTTTTTTTTATTTATTTGTTTATATTGTTTACTTCTCTTTTCTTTATTTATTTATTTATTATTGATATTCGAATATAAATAAATAAATAAATATTCTTTTTTTTTGTTTATCTTTTCAATTATCTAATCGATCTTTCATTTGATTTAAAATTCATCTTTTTAAAATTTACTGATCATTTTTTTTATTTCAAAATTATTCAACCATTTTTTTTTTAAAAAAATATTTCTTCGTTTTTTTCAATAAACTTTTTTGTTTTCACTTTTATTTCCTTTTTATTATTTATTATTTTCCCTTCAGAATATCTCTTTTTTTTTAACTTTATTAAATCACAATACAAATTTACTCCATTATCTATATTAAAATATATATATAAACACTTACCAAAAAAATTTTAAATAATTAAAAAATAATATTTAAAAAGTAGGATATAAAATAAAAAGGAAATTTGTTTTTTATATACTCTTTTTTTTTTTTTTTCTATATTAAAATTTATTTATTATCTAATAAAAATTTGACTTTACAATAATTTATTAACATATATATTATTATATAATACACAATATATTATTCTAATATTAATATGTATTTTAATAATACATTTTTTTTTATAATTATCTTTATATTTGTTATAGCCCTTAATAATAATTTGTATTATATACAATTATAAATGTTTCTTTTTTTTTTTTTTTGATTTACTATATAATATTATATAATTATATATAAATATATATAGTAATATATTGTTTTATATATTTATGCATAAATAATTTTAAAATTAAGTTTCCATTTCTAATTTATTTATTATATAAAAGGATATATTCTAATATATTACTTTATAAATATGGTATTTATAATATATTATCGTATTTCTAATTTATCAAAAAAAATTTTTAATTCCATATATTAAATTATAATATAAGTTTTCCATATAATTTTATATATATAAATTTTTGAAAAACTATTTCCTTTACAATGATAGGTCAATATTTTTTCATCCTTTAATTTTATTTGTGAAATTTTTGATTATAATACATATTAATATATTATAAAAAAGATGATTTCATACTTGATCAAAAAAGAAAAATTAAAAAATTTAAAAATTAAAAAAAAAATTTTAAAAACTACTATTAATAAAAAATTTTATTATTATTTATGAATAAGAAAATAAATATGAAAAAATGAATGTGAATATTGGATTATTTTAATAATTTTAATAAAAATAATTTATTGTATTATTTATTTATTATTTATTTATTTATTATTTATTTATGTATTATTTATTATTTATTTATTTATTTAAAAAAAAAAAAGAACCATTCATTATTATTTATGTATTATACTTTAATGTATTTTAATACATAATATAATCTAATATATGTTGTATAATAAATAAAATATATTTATATTAGTCCACCTATAAAAATATTCAAATCGGATTAACATAATTCAACCGTATATAATATATTACAATATAATATAATATATAAAATAACTTTCTATAAATAAAACTATTATAAAAAAAAAACTTATTAATTAAAATATATAAATAAATAAATAAATAAAAATTATTAGAATGTTTATTATTATAATAACTATTTTACTATATTTAGTATTATTTTACTATTATTTTATTTAGTTTATTTATAAGTTATTAATTATTTATTTAATTATTATTTATCTATTATTTAGTTATTATTTATTTATTTACTTATTTTTGTTACCACTCTTTGTTGATAATGAAAATGAGGAGTTTTTAATTTATATATAATGAGCATTAAAAAAAAAAGTAAACAGTTGTTATGCTATTCTATAAATTACATTTAGTTACATATAAACAATTATAAAATAGAATTAATTAAAAACTCCTTATTTTTTTTTTTGTTTTTTACATAGTCTTTTCTATTTTATTTATCTTCTCTACTATAAAAAATTTAAAATTTAAAAAAATTCATTATACAGATTGAAATAAAAGCAATTTTGTTTTCTTTTTAATATTTTAATAACAATAAGTATGATATATGGTATTAGTTTATTATTATTCTTTCTCTTTCGTATATTAGTTTATCTAGTTAAAATTTATTAGCTAAATAGTATTTTAGTTTTTTTTCTTTTCTTTTGTTCTTTATGATGATAATACATTTTTTTTATAGACTTATCATGTGATTTTTCACATGAATGTATCGGAATTAAATTCCCTGCCTTACCTTTTCGGCGTCGACGCCCTTGGTATATTCATATATTTTACATTTGTACTTAAACCCTAACGCTAACTTAATAACGGGTCCAGTCTACAAGCCCCACATATGAATAGTAGTCACCAAGGAAACCGCCCAATAATTTAGAGCCGCACCCCACATTATTAGACTTAAAGATCTACTCATATACTTATATTATTTAATGAGGCGTGAGTAGCTACGCCTCAAATACTATACCTGTGCACTACCTTGCCACAGTGTAAAACCCGTGAAGGAGAAAACCACTTGTGCTTGGGGTAGATGCGGTGTCGATCCAGAAGCCTTATGTATGCTAAGGAAACGCCTTAACAACCAGGATAGAAACTGGTCGATATGATAATACAAAAGTAGTCATATTTTCCTACCGATTCACTTATTATAGTTTGTTTTTAGCTAGAATTCAACTATTCATAACAACAACGAAAATTCAATAAAAAAAAATTTAATAGTTTCCAATATATTATAATTGTATTGTAATTTATAATTCTTTATATAAAAATACAATACAAAATAAATTAATAAACAATAATATAATAATATAATAATATAATAATATAAAATAAATTGAACTTTTCAACCTTTAATATATTATAATAATAATGTTAATATATTCAAAAATGTTTTAGTTATTAAAAAGAATTTATCTAAAACTAAATATAAGTATATAATAAATGAATAATGAGTTTTAGTCGATAGATACATTTGTATATACACTTTTTTTTTAAGTCTTTTTTCTTTTTTGAATATTACTTATATTTATTATTTTACTTATTATTATTATAGTATTCTTTTTATTAAATCTTTTTTTTTCATTCAAATAATAAAGTAATAATAAAATAATAATAATAATAATAATAAAAAGAATTTTTAAATAAAATAATAAATTAGTTATTGTTATAACATATAAATAAATATATAAATTTCGAAAATCAAAACCACTTAAAAGTTTTTTTTTTCTTTTATTATATTTAATTATATTTTACCATATATTATTCTCGAATAAAATATATAATAAATAAATAAATATATGTTATATATATATATTATATATATATATAATATAAAATTTTAAAACTTTTATTTATTTATTTATTTAGTTAGTTAGTTAGTTATTTATTTATTTATATATATATATATTTATTTATTTATTTATTTATTTATTTATTTATTTATTTATTTATTTATTTATTTATTTATTTATTTATTTATTTATTTATTTATTTATTTATTTATTTATTTATTTATTTATTTATTTATTTATTTATTTTTATTACCAATTGTACTTTTATATTCATTATAAAGAAAGAAATAATAATGATTATTTTATTTTATTAAAGCTATATATTTAAAAAAAATAGAAAACTCGAAAAAACAAACTTTTTCTTATTCTGCCATGATTAAAATTAACAATCACAATAATAATAATAAAGAAAAAGAATTCTTTTTATATTTATGTATAATAAATATTTATGAATAAAAAAAAAAGTATTTTTAACTATTTGGAATATCTAATAACTATAATAATAATTTAAAAAATAATATATATATATATATTTGTTTCTACATAAATATATAGGAAGTGAATTAAAAAAATTTTGAATTCTTTTGTAATATATATATTATAAAACTAAGCATGATTTTTTTTTCTATTTTATCAATCTTTATGCAATATATTATAATAATTAAATAATAATAAGAAAGTTTTAACACGAAATAACATTACTACAAAACACACATTGTATTATAATATAAATATACTCAATTAATTAATACAATGTATATATATAATGAAATATTTATCTTTTTTTTTTTTTTTCTCTTTTCTTTTTGAATTGTTTTTATCATGTTTTATTTTTATTTAATAATAATAATATATTTTACATTTCTTTTTTTATTTTTTGTAAAGTCCATAATTTAAAAATGTAAAAAGTAAACCCCACATTTTACATATATTATGATTATAAGTCAATATATTATATAAATATATTGTATAATATATAAATTATTGATTTAATAATATAATAAATATAATGATTGGCTCGGATTTTGAGTTAAAACTAAAAAAAAATAAAAATAAATAAATAAATTTTTCATATAAACATATAAAATTTACACGTGTATTTATGGTTTATATTCATAAAATTTTAATATTTGCATTTATAGAAATATTAATTATATTAATTTATACATTTAAAAAGAGTGTATATTATATAAATATTTAATTATTATTGATTTTATATAATCACTTAGCAATCCACCCACACACAGAAAACAGAAAGATTAGGTATTTAATATCAATAATTATTAAATATAAAATTGAATTAATCGTGTTAGGCATAAAATTCCTCCTAATATTTAAATATATTGGAAGTGATAAAGTACAAATTTTTATAAATAATATATAAATAGTATAAATAAATATTTGTGATTGATCAAATATATATATATCATATTTGGATGAGTTTTAAATCTATAAAAAAATAAAAATAATATCAATGTATTTCTATAATAATAAAAGTATTATTATAAAATATAAAGATAATATTCAAATATGTTACAAAAAAAAAATATTATAAAAATTTTTAAAATATTATAAAAAAGGATTATGGTGTATGTATGTGTAGATCTATTATAAGCTATAGATTAATGGGGGACACCTTATTAAATATACTTATCATATATAAAAAAACTTATATTATCCTATTTTGTTAGGTAATTTTAACCTCTACTTCTTTTATAATTAAAGTATATATTATCTATCATTTTAAATAAATATATGTAATATATATTAAAAAAAAATATATTGAAAATATTGAAATTAAAAATATATAATAATTTAATTAGTATTTTATTTTATTTTATTTTTATTTTTATTTTTATTTTTATTTTTATTTCTATTTTTATTTTCTTTTTTTTTTTATTATTATTATTTTCTTCTATAATTATAAATTCAATACAAAGTTTTTATTAAAATAATAATAATAACTCTGTATTAATATATAATTTCTTTTTCTTTTATTATTATATATGATTATATATGTTATGTTTTTTATATATATTTGTTTTAAAACTTTTACTATGTTTTAGTTTTTTATTTTTATATTTTTTATTTTATTTTTTATTTTATTTTTTATTTTATTTTATTTTTGTATTTGCTTTTCTAATTTTAAGTTTAAATTTTTTTTATTGTTTTATTGTTTCGTTTTTTTTTTTTCTTTATTATTTTATTTTCTTTTGTTTTTGTTTTTTATTTTTTGTTTTTTGTATGTTTTATTATTATTATTATTATTATTATTATTATTGCTATTACTATTATTTTAGTTAAAATAATTACTTTTTTTTTTTTAATGACTCTAAAATTTTTTACTAATAATTGAAAAAAATAAATATTAACCTTTATATAAATTAAAGAATTTTCTTTTTAAATATAAATAAAAATTATATAAAATAATATAAAATAAATAAAGTTATATTTTAAATATTAATATAAAATATAAAATGTATATTTAAAATAATAAAAAATTCAAAAGACATGATTAAAACTATTTGAACTAAAAAATAAAAAATAAAAAATAAAAAAATAAAAAATAAAAAATAAAAAAAAAATAAAAATAAAAATAATATTATATAATTTAAAATAAAATTAAATAAAAAAAAAATACAACTAATAATACAATTATTAAATGAAAATAATAAATAATAAATAATGAAAATAAATAATAATAATATATATATATGTATTTAGTCTAATTCTAAATTTATATAAAATAAATAATAATAATATATATATATAGTTTTTATTATTATTATTATTATTTTCTCTATTTATTATCATTATTTAATTTAAGGTAATTATTATTGTTATTTCTTATATTTTATTTTTATTTTTATTCTTTTTTTTTTTCTTTCTTTCTTTTTTCTATTTTTTTTTCCTTTTATTTTTTTTTATCTTTCTTTTTTTTATTTTTTATTTTTTTTTTTATTTTAATCTTTATCTTTTTTTTTGTTTTTTTTTTTGTTTTTTTTTTTTTGTTTTTTTTTTTTTATATAATTTATTATCCTTTCATCTATATTTTATTATTATTATTTTTAATAATTAATAATTAATAATTAATAATTTATTATTTCAATTTTTTAAAAAAAAAAAGAAAAAAAAAAGTTATTATTAAGCCTTTTTTCTTTTTTTCTTTTTTTTTTCTCTCTTTCCAAAATAAATAATTATTTATATATATATGTTTTTTTTTTTTTATGTTTTTTTTTTTTTATTTCTTCATTTATATTTAATGAATAAAAATATTCTTTAATTTTTGTATAAAGGATAAATCTTCTTCTTCTTTTTCAGTATCCTTAGTTTTTTCTGAAGAATTGGATACATTTTCTTCTTTATTTTCCTTTTTTGATATTTCTTCAGAAGAAGTTGTTATTGGTTCAGTAGAAGGAATAGATTCTGATGATGAATTAGAAGTGGTAACAGTACTATAACTACGTTTGGATGAACCATTCTTTTTATCATTATTTGGATTAACTGTATTTTCATTAGTTTTAGTATTGGTATTATTATTATTGTTATTATTATTGTTATCATTATTTGTATTAGTAGTATTATTATTTGTAGTAGAAGATTCATTTTGTTTATTGGAATTATTATTGGTATTGGTATTATTATTGTTATTGTTATTGTTATTAGTAGTAGTAGTAGTATTATTTTTTGAATTAGAAGCCTTTTTACCTTTTTTAAATGGATGTTTCTTTTCTTCTTCTTCTTGGAATTTCTTTAAAAGTTCTCTTTGTTTTTTATTAATATGTTTTGGAATTTCAATCTTAAAATGAATCCATTCATCACCACGAACATTGGTATCCATAATATATAAACCACGAGCACGTAAAATTTTCTTTTCATCTGGTTGAATACCAGCTGGTAAATCCATTTCATAATCACCATCTACTGTTGGAATAGTGACTTTACCACCAAGAATAGCAGTGGTAAGTGGTAAATTGACATTTACATGAATATCATTCTTTTCTCTTTTAAATACTGGATGTGGTAAAATATTAACACTAATATATAAATCACCAAATGGTCCTTTACCAACAACTGGGGCATCACCTTTACCAGCTAAACGAAGTTGAACCATAGAATCAATACCCTTTGGAATTGGTACATCAACAGTATCAAGTTTACTTATAAGTCTTTTACCTTGACATTTCTTACATCTCTTATCATGTGGAATAAAGAATCCTTCACCATGACATTGAGAACATGGTCTTGCCATACCAAATCCACCATGTTGAATGAATTCCTTTATTTATTTATTTATTTATTTATTTATTTATTTATTTATTTATTTATTTATTTATTTATTTATTTATTTATTTATTTATTAATTTTTTTTAACATATATTATATATATAAATGGATTATTAAATATTTAAAATAAGACATAAAAAAGTAAATAAATGTATATATGTATATATATATATATATAGCAATAGTGATATATTAGTATATGTTAATATAATTATAAAATATAATAATTATAACAATAATAATAATATTAATAAATATATGAATAAATATTAAAATCAATTATTAAAACTAAAATATTTTTTTAATATATATATATATATAATTAATAATCTTAATTTAAATTACCTGACCAGAACCTTTACATTTTGGACATTTTCCAGGAGTAGATTTATTATTTGTACCCATACCATCACAATCACTACAGAAAATCATATGATGATATTGTAATTTTTTGGTTGTACCATTAACAATATCCATAAAATCAATAGTTAATGTGGTTTTAATATCTCTACCTAACATACCATAGGAATGATTATTATAAGCATCATAATGACCTCCCATATTACCCATATTACCAAAACCACCCATACCACCAGCACGACCAAATCCTCTAAACATTTGTTCAAAAATATCAAATCCATTGAAACCACCAAAACCACCACCACGACCTTGAAAACCTTGAGCTCCTCCATTTGGATCAAAAGCAGCATGTCCATATTGATCATATTGGGCACGTTTTTTATCATCTGATAAAATCTTATTAATTATTATAACATTTATATATAGATATTATATATGATATATTATTTGAAAATTGTTAATAAAATGAATATTCTCTAATAAAAAAAAATTTTTTTCATATTTATTTTTTTTTTCTAAATTATCGAATAATAATTAATATTTAATATATATATAATTAAAGAAAAAAAAAAAAAAAATACTAACTTCATAAGCATTTTGAATTTCTATAAATTTTTCGTTAGCTTCCTTTGATTTATTGGTATCTGGGTGATAAGTTTTAGCTAACTTTTTAGAGTTAAATAATAAAATTAAAAATTGAATAAATATAATATCATAATAATAATTAATATGATAAAAATAACATAATATTTCGAATTATAATAATAAATTTTCTAAAATATATATATATATAATTAATAAAATAATTACTTTATAGTATGCAGCTTTAATTTCTTTAGGGGAAGCACCCTTCTTTATACCTAATACTTCATATAAATCTTTCTTTGAATCTCTTGAAGGAACAGTAGCATGAAATTCTCTCTTTTTTAAATTGTTATATATTTTATATTATTTTAAATTCATAATTAAATATTTATAAAATGAAAATTAATATTAAAATCAAAATAATTAAATAATTATAAAAATACAAATAGAATTATAAATTATTATTATTTAAATATATATACCTTTGAATTTTGTATTATGTTCTTATTCTTTAATAATGCTATTGTTTTAATATATAAAAACATAAAAACATATATAATACCAATTAGAAATTTTAAAAAAAATTTATTTGAAACTATATATCACTTTTTTTTTTCTTTTCTTCTTTTTTAGTTTTTACTGAATTTATTAATAAAAAAAAGGAATAAATGAATACCATCACTTGAAGTATTTAATGTATAATTTCTCTTTCCATTTACATTTATTGATTGACAAGAACTTAAATTATGAGTAACAGAAGATAATGCGTGAGCTGCAAAATGATTTAAAGTTGTATTAACAATAGTTTGTACCTTTGGTATTGAATTTGTTATTTGCGAAGACATTTTTTATATTCTTTTTATATTTAAAATATTTTATTATTAAAATAAAATAAAATAAAATAAAAAAAACATTTTTATATCATTTTAATACAGAAATGTTTCAAGTAACATTTTTAATTATTATTTATATAAAAATATATATTTAATTTATAATAAAAAAAATAAAATTAAAAATATACATGTTATTTTTTGATTTTATGAATATTAAAATGCAATTTATAAAATAAAATATAATATTAACATATAATTAAATCTATTTATATATATATAAAATATTTATATTACCTTAAAAATATTTAAATAAATTATATGATATAATTAATTCTAATTTGATGATATAAAATTATGTATTATTGATGATATAAAATTATGTATTATTAATGAAATCGAAATTATTATTTTTAATTAAAGTAATTCAAAGCTCTAAAATAATATTTTTTTTAATAATTATTAAAAATACCTTTATGATGTAATTATGATTATACTGAAAATGTTCAATGAAATGATTATAATATTGAAAAAAAGTAATTATAAAAGGATATATTGATTTTTATTATTATTAAATACTCAATAATAAAAGATAAAAAGTATATACAATTTTAAAAAATTTTTATAATCCTTTTTAAATCTTTTTTTTTATATTTAATGATTAATTAATTAAATAAAAAAAAACTTTGATTCTAAGTATTATATAATAATATTAATATGGTAAGAAGAAAATATTATTAAAGTATCGAATTAATATTTATTTTAAAAAAAATATTAATAAATTTTTATTATAATATGATAATAATCTTATTTTTTGATTATACATATTATTATTATTTATATTTAATATTTATTATTTATTATTTAATATTTATTATTCTTCTTGTATATAAAAATATGGAACTATTTTTATAATAATATAAAAAATGCAATATAATATAAATTTTTTTTTTCTTTCTACATTCTTCAATTTATTTTAATATATGATGAATATATTGTAATATATATAAATATAAATGAAATCACTAAAAATTTCCAATTTTAAATAAATAAAATATTATCCATCCATTTGAATTAATACTAAATAATTCAAATATATTAACGTAATATATTATAATTTATATATTTAATATAAAAAAAAAAAAAAAAAAAAGTGAAGGAAAAAAATAATCCATTCCGTTTAATTCTTATTTTATATATGATATATTATATATTGGAATGTACTGGAATAAATTAATTTCTATACACTAAAATATAAAAATTAAAATTTTATTTAACACAGTCAAAATAAAAAAAAAAAAAAACTATTAAAAAAATTATTATCTTAGAAAAACTTTATATATATAAATATTTTATTAATTACAATTTTATTATTCATTTTCCTAAATAATATTATATATATGTTTTTTTAGTTTTTTTTTTTTTTCTTTTAATAATAATAATAATAAAATGAATAATAAATATATATATAAAAACTAAGAAAAGAATTTGATATCTGTAATTATAAAATAATTATAAAAAGGTTGCATTTATATATGTATTACAATTTTAAAAGAATTTCTAATAGGCAAAGAAATGGAAAAATTGTTATCCATTTTATAATTTAGTTATTTAAAATAAAAAAAAGAAGAAAAAAATACTTCTATAACCAAAAATTAATGATTATTTTTTTTTTCTAATTATAAACTTTACTCATATTTATTTTATATAAAGTGATAGTATTATAAAAATAGTTTTTTTTTTTTTTTTTTTTTTTTTAATTTTCTTAAACATTAAATATTAAGACTTATATTTTCTTAAATATTAAATATTAAGACTTATATTTTCTTATAATATTAAAATTTATTAATAATAATATTATAATTACTCTTTTAATGTATATATATATATTAAATAATATTAATTTTAAACTAAAAAGAGTATTATTATATGTTTTCAAATGTTCATGTTGAGTGATAAAGATTCAAATGTATTTAAAGAATCATTATACATACATAAACTTGAAATTTTTTTTTTTTTTTTTTTTTTTTTTTTTTGGTGTTAACATATTTTGTTACTAATATAATTTAAAAAAAATAGAAATAAGAAATATATATTGTTTATTATAACTACCTATTCTATATAAATTAAATATTAATTATAACTTTTGTAATAAGCTATCTAAGAAAATTGTTTTATTATAATATAATATATATATTAATCTTTTTCTAATTTTAAAAAAAAAAAAAAAATATTATATATTAAAATTATTAAAATTAACAGTAATAATTGTTATTATTATTGTTAATTTTTATATATATTTAATATATGTATTTAATATATAATATTTATATTTTAATATTATAAATATTTATATTTATTATATTAATAATATTAAATATTATTGTATTAAAATAGTAATATTAATATACTATTTTAATAATCTTTCTTTCTTTTATTATTTTTATTATTAGTTTTTTTGTTTTGTTTTGTTTTGTTTTGTTTTTAATTCTTAATATTTTTTTTTATCTTAAAATGTATATTAAATTTATTTTTGTTATTTGTATCTTGAATTATTTATATTATAATTAATTATTACTTAAAAAAATTGTTTTTATATTTATTTATTTATTTATTTATTTATTAGTTAACACCAATTTCTTTTGTATAATATAACAATAATTATGAGTTTTAAGTTTTATAACTTAAAAAAAATATATATTGATTCATATTTAATATTTAATTATTGTTATTGTTTTTATTATATTTTCTTTCTTTTTTATAATATTATTATTTTTATAAACGGCAAAATCCTTTTTTTTTCTTTATTTAAAATACAATAGTAATAGGATAATTTATGATATATAGATATATATAAAAAGATTTTAACAATTTAAGAGAAGATATGTTATTCTAAAATGTAAGATCAATAGTATTTTTATTATTATTTTCTTTTTCTTTTTCTTTTTTTTTTTTTTTTTATTTTGTTTTGTTTTGTTTCATTTTTGTTTTTGTTTTTGTTTTGCTTTACTTTGATTATTTTGTTTGTTTGTTTGTTTTTTTCTTTTCTTTTCTTTTCTTTTTTTTTTTTTTTTTTTTTGTTTTTTTTTTTATGGTTTATTTGGTTTGTTTAGTTTTTGTTCTTTTTAGTAAATTTTTATATAATTAAGCAAATTAATAATAAAAAATTAAAAAATATATTTTAAATAGATATAGATTTTTTAATCGTAATAAATTGTCATTACTGTTTTGTTTTGTTTTTGTTTTGTTTTGTTTCTTTGTTTAATTATGTATTTGTTTTTCAATTTCTTAATATAATAGAAATTAAAATAAAACGATAATGAAAAAATATTTTTTTAAAAAAAAAAAAAAAAAAAAAAAAAAAAAAGGTATATTTTAAGAACAAAAACAAAAATAAAACAAAAAAATAATAATAATTAAATGACAGGAAAAAAGAAGAAAAAAAAAAAAGGAAAAAGGAAAAATGAAAAAATGAAATAACAAAAAAAAATAATAAATAATCATTATAAACAGAAATACTTTTTCTTTCTGTTTGTTTGTTTCGTTTCGTTTTATTTTATTTTTTTTTTTTTTTTTTTTTTTTTTTTTTTTGCTTCTTTTTTTCTTTTTTTTTTTTTTTTTTTTTTCGTTTTGTATTCGTTTTTACTTTTGGTTTTTGTATACTATTATTATTATTTGTTTTAATTTTATTTTGCTTTTTTTTTTTTTTTTTTTTTTATTATTATTATTATTATCATTAAAATTATTATTATTATTATTGTATTTTATATATAGATTATTGTTTTTGGTTTATAATTATTTATTTATTTATTTATTTTTATTATTATTATTATTATTATTATTATTACTATTATATTTGCTTTCTTTTTTTTATAAAACTTTATCGTATTCTAGCATTATTATTAAAACTATTATTTATTTATTATTTCATTGTTTTTAATATTTAAAAATTTTATATAATTTGTCAGTTTCTTATTCAAATGTTATTACAAATTCACCAACATCTTCTATTTTTATATCATTAAGTGAATCTTGAATTTCATTTATTATATTAGACATCTAATAATAAAAAAAATATAAAAGAAAAGTATTATATATAAAATATTAAATAACAATAAATAAATAAAGAATATTTAAAATTTAATATCATTAATAATAATAATAATAATTAAAAAAAAAATACATATATATCTAATTAAAAATAATAAAAATTGAAAAATATAAATAAAAAAGTTATTATATAAAAAAAAAAATTACCTGGCTTTTATCTTCAGTCTTTATTGAAGTATTAATTATAGTAGCAAAACCATTAACATTATCATAAAAACTTTTATTATTATTTGATATTCCTGGTAATTTATTTATCTTTTCTTTCAAATCATTATTTTGGTTTTCACATCTAACAATGATTTCTCTTTAATAATTACAAAAAAATAATATTAATAATAATATATAAATTATTATGATAAAACAATTTATTAAATATTATAAATATAAAAAAAAATTATATATATATATTAAATTTTAAAAATAAATAAAGAAAAAAAAAAAAAAAAAAAAACATACTGATATTCTCTAGTACGCTCTATAATATCTTGTGACTGCAGCTGATCAAACGTCCGTATATTTGATATATCAATTAAATTCCTATTTATTAAGAAAAAATATATATATACATAAATAAATAATTATTTCACTATAATTTTAAAATATAAACATTAATAACTAAAATTTACTCTGCCGTTTTCTGTACAATCTGATTTAATTTTTCTTGCTCTCTTAATTGACTTATCATATGAAAGTTTTGATTACTATTTATTTTAAAATAATTATAATAATAATAATAATACAGAATGATAGATGATAAGTAATAAATAAATAAAAAGCTTAATATAATTTATAATTATTATAAAAAAATATTTCAATAATAAATATTTACTTATCATCATTTAAATTTTCATCTTCGTTTAATAAACGAGTTCTTTCATTTGGCTATAAATAATTACATATATATTATAATTTAATAATATTAATAATAATAACATTACATGTAAATTAAAACTAGATTATAATATTACCTCAATTAAATCATCATCTACGCAAGTACTACTACAACAACCCATTTTTAATTATCCAATTTATGTTTTCAAAAAATAAAATATATACTAAGGAGTGAAGATTAAATAAATAAATATTAAAATAAATACAGAAAAATAAATTAAATTTGAGTAATTGAAATTCTCAAGAAGATTTTGGTGATAATCCTTAACAAGATTTTAATATCTAATTTAAAATATTATAGTATATATAAATATATAAAAGTTAAAACAACAATTTATATTATATAAATTCTAAAAATAATTATTATATTAATATAAATACCTTTTTAAATATAATAAATAAAAACAACGTGATTTTTTTTTCTAAATAAAATTTTGATTATAATGCTTCTCAGTTATAAAGAAAGCATAATATTTTATTGTATTTTTTTAAAAAAAAATTATATATAACTATATTATTAATTTCATCGATATATAATATAAACTCTATAATATAAAATTATGTTTTTATTTTATACATGATTTTATATTAAAAATTTAAGTGTAAATGTATTATTTCTCTTTTCTAATT
Source organism: Anaeromyces robustus (assembly GCA_002104895.1). Taxonomy (NCBI): domain Eukaryota; kingdom Fungi; phylum Neocallimastigomycota; class Neocallimastigomycetes; order Neocallimastigales; family Neocallimastigaceae; genus Anaeromyces; species Anaeromyces robustus. Next base: position 30,125 of record MCFG01000474.1, on the reverse strand, counting down.
ATATTTTTAAATTACTATTATTATAAATGTTTATTTTTTTTATTTATATTTCAATTTTATATTTTATATTTATTTAATTGTAGTTTATTATAGTTCAATAAGATGAAATATATTTTATTACTATTATTATATTTTATTATAATTTCATTATTTTTATTTTATTTAATTATATTCAATTTGATTTGATTCGATTTAATTTGATTTGATTTGATTTTTATTATTATTATTATTATTATTATTATTTATATAAGTTCGTCTTTTTCTTTATTATAAATACTATAAATTAATAATGAATATAATTTTATAGTATAATATATCTCTTTCTTTTATTAATATTTTTTTTTAAAAAAAAAAAAAAATTGTTTTAAAATATTCTTTCTTTAATTTCAGTTTATAAAAAAAAAATACGTTTATTTATGAGGAGTATATAATAAATAAAAAAAAAAGACATTTTAAAAAAATAATTATAATTTTTATTTTAAATATTAAATAAATTAAAAAAATTTACATAATTATAAATAATATAGTTCATATAAATAACTTTATATATTAACAAATTATATGATAACTCACTCAATAGATAATTATTTATTTATTTAATATTATTGAATAAATAATAATATATTTGATTATATTACTTAATATTAATTGTTATCTTTTTTTTTTTATTTTACTAAATAAATTTATATATCAAATATTAAATATTAATTTTTTTTATATCAATAATAAATAGCATTTTATAGAATATATATTAGATTTGATTTATACTTTAAATTATCTTTAATTGAAAAAACTTCAAATGTTAAAAAAGAAAAAAATAAATCAAAATATTACAACATCATTATAAAATTATATATATAATTATTACGATTTTTTCGTTAATTGAAATAGTTTAATTATTTATAATTTATAATTACTATTATAATAATTTCTTTAAAAATAAAAGCAATACATTTTATACTATTTTGAAATGAAAAAAATAAAAAAAAATAGTAAAGCAATAACATAATAAAATATATAATAATAAAATTATTATATATTAAAGTTTTATATTATATTATTTTATATTATTTTATATTATCTAATAATTTATTATAATTGGATAAAATATATTATTTATTCAAATACTTTTATTTATTTTAAAAAAATTTCTACTTCTTAAATATATTAAAATTAATATTAAAATGCACAACTTGTGACGTGACTTACACTTAACAATACTGGAGAAAAAATAAAATAGTCAAATTAGATGTCAAATTAAATACTAATATAAAACACAAGATTTTATATGTATTAAGAATTTAATTTAATACAAAATTTTTTTAATAATTAAATAATTAAATATATAAAAATAACTATTAGTTAATAAAAATACTATTTATTTATTTATTTATTTATTTATTTATTTATTTATTTATTTATTTATTTATTTATTTATTTATTTATTTATTTATTTATTTATTTATTTATTTATTTATTTATTTATTTATTTATTTATTTATTTATTTATTTATTTATTTATTTATTTATTTATTTATTTATTTATTTATTTATTTATTTATTTATTTATTTATTTATTTATTTATTTATTTATTTATTTATTTATTTATTTATTTATTTATTTATTTATTTATTTATTTATTTATTTATTTATTTATTTATTTATTTATTAAAGCTGATTAGGGGGTGTCCCATTTCGCCAAGTCACGTTTTTTTTTGTGGCTAAATAAAAATATATATACATTATTTTATTTATTTTTTTATTTTATTTATTTATTATTATTATTATTATTATTTATTTATTTATTATTTATTATTTATTATTTATTATTATTATTATTATTTATTATTTATTATTTATTATTATTTATTTATTATTTATTATTATTTATTTATTATTTATTACTATTTATTTATTATTTATTATTATTTATTTATTATTATTTATTTATTATTTATTATTTATTATTTATTATTTATTATTTATTATTTATTATTTATTTATTAAAATAAAATAATTACATTTTTAATATGGCGTATTTTTTAAAAAGTGTAAATTTTTGTATTTTAATTTGGCGAAATGGGTCACATTCGCTGATTATATAATAATCTTAACCCTTCAAATTATTGGATTAGATTTAAGTAAAATAATTAAAAAAACTATATATAAATAATTATTATATATAATTTAATAAAATTAACAAAAAATATTAAATAGTTATATTTTTATAGTTTTTTTTAACATAAAAAAACGAAAAACATTTGTATATTATGTACACATTGTTATAGCGATTAAAATTAAAAACATTGCTCATAAAATAAATAAAAATTAGAACTATAATGAAGTTTAAAATTTATAAAAAGATTATTTAAAAAAGAAAAATAAAATTATTTTATAAAGAAATAATATCTATATAATATTTTATTTTATAAAGAAATAATATCTATATAATGTTTTATTTTATAAAGAAATAATATCTATATAATGTTTTATTTTATAAAGAAATAATATCTATATAATGTTATAATAAAAAAAAAACATGAAAAATTGAATAATTAAATGACAAAAAAAAGTTTTTTTTTTTATCTTTTTATTTTAGAATAAAAAAATTGTTTGTAAATTTTCAATAAATAAACTATAAACTAAATATAATATAACATATTTATATTTTTTTTTTACTTCGCTTTTCCAAATAACCAAATAAGTAATTATATTATTCTTCAAAAATTTTAAATAAATATAACTTTAATTTATTAATCTATATTTATTAATTTATAAGTACCAATATTTTGGTTTTATATAACAAAATATTAAATAATTATTAAAATAACATAGAAAGTTTTATAATTATTTTGTATTTCCTAAATAATTTATTCAAAAAAAAAAAAAAAAAAAATTTTTTTTTATTTTAATTAATCTTGTAGAAATATTATAGAATACCGTCATTTTTTCATTAATACTTTTAAATTATTTGAAAATATTATTGGTATTAGTTGATGTAATTATATTATTTCTCCCGGGACATTTCTGTTCACAAGAAATAAAAATCTCCCTATATCAATTGCCTTTTCATATATATATATATTTATTTTTGTAAATTGTAATATAGTTTTATTCTTGTCACACAACTTTAATTAGTACTATAAATTACATATAAAATATGTTTTTAATAAAAAGTTCAAATTAATAGAATTATTATAATTCATGTAATAGTATAAGGTATATAATACGTGAAAATAATTCAATATTAATATTTGGTTATATTCTAAATATGAATAATGATAAATTTTTTTTTATTTTCATAATAATATTAATTAAATATATTTAGTAAAAGCAAATTTAATGGCCACAATAGCATTTGCATTTATACATAAACAGAAAAAAAAAAAAAAAGGAAATATTTTTTTTTTTTTTTCTATTTTCAATATAAATTAAATAGGATGTATAATGATGTATAATGATGTATAATATATATTATACATGAATGAAATGAATTATTAATAAAATTAATAAAAACAATTATAATTAATAGTAAACCAAATAAAAAAAAAAGAAAAATAAGTAAATAATAATAATAGTATAGATAAATGAAATAAAAAAAATAAATATATAAATAATAATAATTATAATAAAATTTTTTGTATCCTATTAAATTTTATTGTGTGATAAAATATTAAAAAATTTTTTTAATAACCAATAAAACAAAAGTCTGTTACAATGTAAGTTTTTATTTAAATTTGGGAGAATGATTGGAAATAAAATAGCCAGAAAATAAATAAACTAACAAAAATAAGCGAACAACTTTTCTTTTTTATTTCAAACATCCAACAATAAACCTTCTATCCATAACCAATAGGAGAAGAGGTATTTTAATATGAATAAAATATTGCTTCATTATTTTTTTTTTCTTTTTCAATTTTTTTTTATATTTATTGTATATTATATCTTTATAAAAGAACAGCTTTCTTTTAAAATAAAAACAATAAACAAATAAATAAAAAAAATAAATAATAAAAAAGTGAAAATATTGAAAAGAAGAAAATATTAATAGAATAAAATATTAATAATTATTAATACAATATTTAACTTAGAAAAAAAAAATAAATAGCAAATAAATAAAACAGTAAAGAAAATATAAACAAAAAAAAAAAAAAAAAACAAAAAAAAACAAAAAAAAAAAAAAAACCATAAAAAAACCATAAAATATACCCTAATAATTGCAGAAATGTTTATTAAATTGTAAAAATAAAATAAATTTATTTAAAACAAACAAATAATAATTAAGTAAATAATAAATAAATAATTAAATAAATAAATATTAATAAGTATATAATAATAGAAAGATATATAATAGTTAGAGAATAAAATGAATAAAAAGAGTAATAATAGGATAAAAGCTATATATATAAATAAAGATATAAATAGATGAAAATTTAGTTAATAATATTATTAGACTTCTTATTTTAATAATATAATACTATATTTTTATGTGGGGTATTAATTTGTATATAAAAATAATTTTATTAAAATTAATAATTTAAAAATAAAAATTATAATTCAATATTTTAATATTACTAATTAAAATATTATTCAGATATATCTATTATTTTATACAAACATATTCAGAAAACATTAATAAATGTAATTTAATAACGTATAATTAAAATACTTATTTAATAAAAAATGTTTAAAATTAAAAGCAATGTCATTATTAGAGTTATAGATATTTAAATAATATATTTAAATTAAAATTATTATTATCAATAGAACATAATGTATTTCAAATTGTAAAAAGAAAAAAAATATATTACTTTCAATAATATAAGTTTATAGTATGAACAGAATTAGAAACATAGATATTTTATATCGATATAATAATTATATTAATAATATAAATTATTTATAAATACTATACTTATGATAAATAATTCCATTTCATTATTATAATATTTTTTTCAAATTAATTCCATTTCATTATTATAATATTTTTTTTCAAATTAATACTATAATGTCAGTAAATAATAAATAACAATAGTAATAGTCAATATTTAACATTGTTAAACCAAAACAATTTTTGTATTAATGAAATTTTTATAATGATAGTATAATAATAATATTATTATTAAATTTTCTTATATTTAATATACGAACTTTTAAGAAAAGAAAATAATTTATTAAATTAGTTATTTGTAAATTAATAATTTTTTTCTAAAAAAAGGTCATAAATAAATAGTATTTATTCTTTATTTATATATATTGCTTATTATTGCTTATAAATAATAAAAACAAACTAAACAAAAAACAAAAATTATTAAAATATTAAAATATATATAAAAAAGTAAAATAATAAAAGGTACATCCTGTAATATGATAATTACAATAAATAGTAATCATAAATTATAATAATAATAATAAATAATAAATAATAGTAATTAATAAATAATAAATAGATAATAGATAATAAATAATAGATAATAATAATAATTAATAATAGTTAATAATAATAATAATAAATAATAATAATAATAATAATAATAATAATAATAATAATAATAATAATAATAATAATAATAATAATAATAATAATAATAATAATAATAATAATAATAATAATAATAATAATAATAATAATAATAATAATAATAGATAATAAATAATAGATAATAATAATAATAATTAATAATAGTTAATAATAATAATAATAATAAATAATAATAGATAATAATAATAATAATTAATAATAGTTAATAATAATAATAATAATAATAATAGAAATGTTAAAATTTATGTTAATTATACATTTATTATAAATAATGATATAATATGAATAATAATATTAATATATTTAATTTAGTAATTAAAGTAATTATACACATAATTGTTAATATGAATAATTCACCTAATCCTTAAAATGATTAAAACTATTCGTTCATTATTTTTTAAAAATAATAAAAAATTTATGACAAAGGACAAGACAAAAAATAATAATGGAAATACATAGATAAATATACTTATAATATATTAGTAATATATTACATATATAATAAATTGTATTTATTTTAAAAATAATTATATATTATATAAATATAATTAATTATAATATATGATACATCAGAATATAAGAAACAAATCAATTAATTCAATATATTAAAAATATATTAAGAATGAAATTATTAAGTAAATTTAATAATTAATAAAGTTAATATATACAAAGTATAATAATATACATAATTTTAAAATTTATATTATTTGTTAAATATAGATATTGATTTTAATATATATTTAAGTACATATTAGATTTCTATATAGAATAAATATTAATAAATAATTAATTTTATAATAATTTTTTTTATTAATTTTTTTTTATAAATATTAGATATAAATATTATTTGTAAATAATTATTAAAATCTAATTTTAAAGTAAAATCATGGTGAAAAGATTATTAATATAAATTAAAAGAAATTAAAAAAAGAAAGAGGAAACAATACTTTTATATTTTTAATCTCGTTTATATTAATATTTCATTATTTGTTTCACATTTAAAATTATATATTTTATAGTTAATTTTTATAATATTGATAAATTAAAGAATAAATTAATCAATAGATTTCATAATTGTTATTTGAAACCTTCAATTTTTTAATAAATATATCAATAAATAAACAATATTAATAAAATTTAATTTGAAGAATTTATAGAAAAATATTGTTATTAATAATAATCATTGTAGATAAATATTTATAGATAAAGTAATAATAATAATAATAAAGGAATAAAACAAATTTTGACCATCCATCAAAAATATTTTATTTTTTAAAACAGTTTATATACCATAAAAAAATAATTAAGTAACAAATTAATATTAAGTAAATAAAATCATGGACGCTGTTCAAGCTGCTTCTGTTCAAGGTGCTGGAGGAACATCCTCAACGATGGCTGGAAATACTACTAGTGCAGCTGCCACAAGTAATGATCTCAGTCAATATGCTCAAGTTTTCCAACAATTATATCCATATAATAATGTCGTAAGTTATATATATAATTATTTAGTATAAATGAATTTCAAATATATATTATAAATTGCTCGTTTTAAAATGTAGAATTAATTATTTTATGTATGTTTTTTTTATATTGTACATGATAAAAATTATAAATATTTTAAATAAATTAACAATATATAAAAGTTATTACAATCTTCTCAAAATCATGTTGCCCCATTTGGATTACAAGGAAATCAACAAGCTGGAGCTACTTCTCCATCTCAATCTCCAGAAGCTATAGCCGCAGCAGCAGCAGCTGTTGCAGCAGTATTCCCAAATAATTCTCAATTAATGGCAGCAGCAGCAGCAGCTAGTGTTGGAGGTGCTTCAGCTGCTGGCGTAGTTCAAAATACTGGTGAAGAACCACTTTATGTTAATGCTAAACAATATCATAGAATTTTAAAAAGAAGAGAAGCTAGAACTAAATGGGAAGCTTATAATAAGAATCCAAAGAAGGTTAAGGTATGTATTTTAATAATAATAATAGCAATAATAAAAAAAAATAAACAAAAATATAAAAATAAAAAATAAAAAAAAAATAAAAAATATCCAAGTAACTAAATAATATTTTTAAAAAATTATAATTTAATTTAATTTAATTTAATTTGTAGGGTTATTTACATGAATCTCGTCATAAGCATGCTATGAAACGTCCACGTGGTCCAGGTGGTCGTTTCTTATCTTCTAAGGAATTAGCTGATATGGCTTTAAAGCAACAACAACAACAACAACAGCAACAACAAAATCAACAAACTCAACAAACCCAACAAACCCAACAAACCCAACAAACACAACAAACCCAACAAACCCAACAAACACAACAACAAGCTACAACACAAGTAAATGCTCAAAATATAAATCAAAATTTAAATATTATAAATACAGCTAATGTTCAACAAGTTAATTCACAAGCAGCACAACTTTCTCATCAAATTTTAAATCAAAGTGTGATGACTCAACCAACTACACAATAGATAAATACTAAAAATATATAATATACATGCTTTTTAAATATTTCATAATTTTGTATAAATTTTAAATATAAAATAATTATGAATTTTATTCATATTATTAAATCTTTTTTTTTTATTTTATTTTATATTATTAATTAAATTTATTATGAAAATAATATAAAATTATCTTTTTTTTTTTTTTTTTTTTTTTTTATTTTAATAATTTTAAATACTTTTTATTTTAAAAATACACACTATTTATTTATGTTACTATACATTTTTTTTAAAAAAAAATTTAAATGAATTGATAATATATATATTTATATAATTTTTATTTAATTATTATCTTTTTATTTTTATTTTTTTAATTTTTTTTTTTTCATTTTTATTTTTTTTTATTTCTTTTTTTTTTTTTTTTTTTTTTTTTTCTAGTTAAATATATTATTATTAATTTATTTAACTCAATATTTTTTTTTTCAATAATATAATTAAATTCTTATATTTTTATTTTTTTAATTTTTTTTATTTTTACTATAGAAATATTTGAAATAAAAAAAATAACAAAAAACAAAAAAACAACAAACCAAAAAAAAAAAAAAAAAAAAAACCAAAAAAAAAAAAACCAAAAAAAAAAAAACCAAAAAAAAAAAAAAGAATATATATATAAAATAAAAAATTATTATATGAAAAAAAAAAAAAAAGTATATCTATATATATTTATATATGTTTTATTTTATTTTATTTTATTTTATTTTATTTTATTTTATTTATTTTGGTTAATAAAAAAGATTTTTTAATAAATATTAAAGCATAAACAATTTAAAATATTAATAATATAGTATGCAAAATGTGTTAATATACATATACATAAATATATATATATTATATATTTTATTAAAAGTTGATGGATAAGTTATATATTTAATTAGTTATTATACATATATACAAGTGATAGATTATAGGTGAATTCAAAATCATATTTTATGATGATTTGCTAGTGTATTTAAAATGTTAAAATTAATTTTTTATATTAAAAGAAAAAACAAAACAAAACAAAACAAAACTCAATTTCTTAATATATTTTTTTTTTACTTTTTTTTCATTTGTTCATTTTTTATTCAATTTTTTTTCGCGTGGTTTTATTAATTTTGGGATCTTTTTTTTTTTTTTATTTAAATGTTATATTAACATTTATTTATTAAAAATAAAAAAAAAATTATATTTTAAATATATGTGTTTATTTATTTTTTTTAATTAAAAAAAAAAATTTTTTTTTTTAATAAACAAAAATGAACGAATAAGAAATTAACTATTTAATAATTATCATTTATAAGGTGTATGTGTATATATACAGTATATATACATAAGAATAAAAAAAAAAAAACAAATAAATAAATAAATATATAATTATGTAATATGATAATAAGAATAATTATAAAGAAGAAACTAATAAAAAATATAGTAATTATAAAATATATCAACTATAAGTTATTATTATATATATAAATAAATACGTAAAAGAAAAAATTTTTTATATTTCAATAATTAGTTTATATTATTTAAATGTATGAGAAGTTTAATAAGTATTAATATCTTTTTCTTTTTTTTTTTTTATTTCATAGTTTTAATTAAAATTAAATATTAAATATTAAAAAGTTAAAAAAAGTTATTACCAAAAATGTAAAATAAAAAATATTAAATGAACATACATAAAAATACATAAAAATCATAATTAATAAAAAAAAATAATGTTTATTTATTTGTTTTTTTAAAAAAATACTTAAAGAAAAACTGAAAAAAATTATTTGTTGAAATTTAATATATGAATGTAAATTCTTTTTTTTCTTTAATGGTTATTTGATATGCTATATAAATTATAAATCATATTTGATAAATTACAAATTTACATTAATAAAAGATAAAAAAAAAAAATTTTTTATTGAAATATTATTAGTTAAAATTTAATATGTTAAATTTAATAAATAATTTAAAGTAATTAACAAAAAAATAGGTTTTGTAAAATAGTATTTAATATATTAGAAATTATATTAAATATAATTAATTATTATTATTATACTAAAATAAAAAAAAATTTTTTTTATTTTTAAATTCCGAATTTAATATATATATCACGTGACAATACTAAACTTTAATTAATAATAATAATAAAATCATAATTTAAATTCAGATATTATTTAATTATTAGCTAATTATTGTAGGATTGTACTACAAAAAATACTTAATACTGTAGAGAAAGAAATTTTTTTTTTATTAAATAAGGTAATATTATTAAATATAATAAATATATTTAGATTTTTTTTATTTTATTTTATTAATTTTAGCTTTTTTTTTTTTTTTTTTTTTTTTTTTTTTTTTTTTTTTTTTTTTCTTTTTCTTTTTAAATATTATTTATTTAAATTAAATTATTATTCTTATTATTAATTAATATATTGTTTTATAATAATACAGAATTAGAAAATTTTATTAATTAAAATTATAATAGATATACTAATTAAAATTTTAATAGATATTTAATAATTTTTCAAATAATATAACTGAGGATAAATATTTATTTTATCCTATGTTGTATATTATCAATAAAGTTTCTTATCAATAATTTTTTTTTCACTTCATATATAAAATATTTTTTATTGCCAAATTAAAAAAAAAAAAAAAGAAAAAGAAAATATGTTTTATATTTGAATAAATTAAATAATTGATATATTATTTTTAAAATAAATATAAAAGAAGTCATTCAGTAAAGTCATTTAAAATACATAGTTTTATTTTTATTTTTATTTATATTTTTTAATAAAATTAATATGATATATCATGGAAAGTAAGAATTATTCTTATCATAATTATTTATTTTAAAAAAAATTTTTTTAAAAAGAATTAAATATTTTACATAAAATAGTATGTACTATTTTTGGAATAATTATTAAACATTTTTATTTACGGAATAAAAAATATAAATCCAATTAACTGTATTATAAATAAAAAAAGATTTTGACTTTAATAAGTATAAACCTAATTAATTATATTATAAAGTTCAAATATTTTCTTTCAGGTTTATATACTTTTTATATTTTTATCTACAACTAATTTATATATAATTTTTATTTATTATTATATTTATTAAAAAAAAAAAAAAAAAGAATTATAAAGAGTATAAACCTAATTCATTATAAAATTCAAAAAATATTTTTTTCAAGAATAAGAAATATTTTCTGGGTATTGTTTTTATTAAATAAATATCAGAAATTTAGACAGATTCAAAGGTTACAATAGTTTTTATTTTTTTTCTTTATATTTATTGTTAATTTTTATTGTTAAGTAATATTTATTTTGTTTTAATTACTGCTTAAATATTTTCTTAGTAAAAATTTTAATATCATTATATGTATAATTATTACAATTATTAATTGATTTCAATAAGTTGTATAATTTTTTTAATAACTAAAATATTTTTATATACTGTTAAATTTATGAATAAATAATATATATTATAACAATTTTTTTTAAAAAAAAAGATAAAATAATATCAAGATATTATTAATATATTTATATTAATATTTTGTATTTTAATTCAATTTCCAAGATTATATGAAAAAAATATTATCTATCTATCTATCTATCAATTTATCTATTCATTCATTTAATTATTAAAGTAACTTTTTTTTTTGTAATTAAAAAAAATAATGATTTATTTAAAAATATAATTTTTTACCTTTCATTAATGTAAAAAATTAATAAAGTTTATATAATATGTATAATTCTATTATTTAAATAATTATATTACATGGTTGTAATTGATTTTTTTTTTGTATATTCAAAAATATTTGTTGAAAAGATTTTCTTTTATTTAATTAATAATAATATAATAAAATAAATATAATAAAGGATTATATTTAAATTATGTATTTATTACTACTATATTTATGATAAATACAAGTTTACATATATATGATTCATTAAAAAACAAATATATATACATATATATATATATTTTGATGGTAGTATAAATACAAAATAAAAGTTATACTCAAAATATTATGTGTAAAATTTAGTTATTAAGTGTTAAAATTATTTATTTATTAATTTATTTATTTATTTATTATTATTATTTTATGAATAACCTTTTTTTATATTTTTATATTTAAGTTATTATCGAGAACTTAATACTTTTTATTATTACATAAAATGATAAAAGTTTATTTTAATATTATTAGATAAGAACTATAGTTTTTTCAATTTATGTTATTATTTAATGGTTTTTAAGGTTGCTTTTTCATTAAGCTAATTAAGATCTATATTTTACATTTATTTTAATAATATTATTAATTAATTAATTAATTAATTAATTATTTATTATTAATGTTATCAATTTCATTTATAGATTTTTTATTAGGTTAAGGTGTTTTCTATTTTATTTTTAAATATAGATAAACAAAAAATTTTTAATATATTATATATCTTTATATATTATTTTCACAAGAATTGAAAAAATTCTTTTATTTATAGTTTATTCATTATTATTATTTTAATTGTTTTCTAATATTTTATATTTTAATTTATATTTTTTTTTTTATTTTTTTTTTTAAACAAAAGTATTAATGATACTTTAATATTAACTATGTTTGATATATACAGTATCAATAGAATATTGTTTCTTGAAATAATTTTTTATTAATATTTATAATAAATTGAAAAAAAAAAAAAAAAAAAGAATTTAAACTAATAAAATTTTTTTTTTATAATGAAAGATAGAGAAATTATTTATAGTAATCTTTTTGAATTATTGTTCTATTCAATTAGGACCTAGAGAAAAGCTTTTGAAAATTACATTAATAACTGATTTATTCATATTGAAAACATTACAAAAACATATTAAAATTTTATATATATTATATATATATACATATACATTTTTAATTATGAAATCTAATTTTTAACATTTTAATTATGAAATCTAATTTTAACATTTTAATTATGAAATCTAATTTTAACATTAATTATTTATTATATTTCGAAATAATATTAAAAATTTTATTTATTGTTTTGATAATAGTGTGAATTATTATCATTATGGTTATTTATTTTTTACTTTTTAATTGATTTATTAAATTATTATTATTTTTTTTTTTACAAAAAAATATCCAATGTATGTTTCATCAATGTTTATTGATTATATAAAATTGTTTTAAATATAATAATATATATTATATTAAAAAATATTATAATAATTAATACAATAAATAATAATATTATTTATAATTTTAAAAATATTAGTAAATCGTATTTACTATTAAAAAAACTATAATTTTATAATATATAAATTATATTTTTCACTGTTAAAACAAACATTTTAAAATTAATTATAAAAGTTTTCAAAATCATTTTATATTATATATATTTTAAATATATTATAAAAATATATAATTATATAATATATTAAAATTTTATTTGTTATAAAATAAATTATCATTATCAATATTTAAATATAATAATAATAATGATAATAAAATTTCCATTCTGTGTATTCATATTCCAAATGACTTTCATAAATATTAAAACTTATTTGTAATTTTGAAAAAAATTGATAGGTTACATCTATAGATGCATTGTTTACTTAAAGTATATACCATTTAGTAAACAATGTTTTACTCAATATTTTCTTTTTCGGATTCTTCATTATCGTCGTCATCATCGTCATCATCCCAATAATTTGTTTCGTAATATTTAGAGCCGAAATTTTCTTCGCAATACTTTCTAAACGGCATATTAAATCGATCGCAATCTGGTTCAGTTTTTCCTTCTTTTGGATGATAAACAAAATCAGAATATTTATTTTTATATTCGTTACCTCCAAGTTCATACGTATACTCTTTATCAGTCAGTAGTTCTGGACAATTCTTTTCAACCCATTCTCTTGACGCCGAGATAGTATAATTATGACTCATATCTATGATACCATAATAAATACATAATTTATTTTCTTTTGCCCACTCGTCATTTTGGAATGTTTGATTCGTATCATCACTCAACCACTTTATAAAATTTTCAGTTGGTGGATAATCGCGGCTTTCAAACCAATTATTAACCGAAATATAAGTTATATCTTCCATGTGTTATCCTTTTATATATATTTATAAATAATCAGTTTATATAACTATATATATATATATATTTTTTTTTTAAAAATGATTTTAAAAAATACTAATAATTATTAAAAAAAAAAAAAAAATAAAAAAAAAAAAATACTTTTATAAATAATATTTATATATTTATAAAAGTATATAAATATTTAAATAAAAAAAAAAAAAAGAAAAAAAAAAAAATCATCTTTTATTGTTTCATATTTTATTATATGATTCAATAGTACTCTTCTCATATATTATTAAAAAAATTTTTTTCATGTATTTTATAAATTTAATTATAAAAATACTACAATATGAATACAAGAATATTATAGAATATTCTTGTAATTCATATTTGATCAAGTTAAAGAAAATACTATTAATTCTTTAAAAAAAAAAAGTATAATTTTTAAAATATATATATTTAAAATATTAATAAACTAAAATATGAATTGTATATTATTAATTCTTTAAAAAAAAAAAAAAAGTATAATTTTTAAAATATATATATTTAAAATATTAATAAACTAAAATATGAATTGTATATTATTAATTCTTTAAAAAAAAAAAAAGTATAATTTTTTTTTAAAATATATCTATTTAAAATATTAATAAACTAAAATAAGAATTGTATAACTTTTGAGTTGGTAATAATATATCAAAATTATCTAAAGGTTTAATTACAGGTTGCTTATTTAAAGAAATTAATAAATTTATTAAGTATGTACCGGAAATATGATAATCTATATATTTTATAAATTGTTTATTATAAATAGTTGTTTCAGTATATTCATTATATTTTATTAATTTAATTCCCTTAGTATAAATGTTACTAGTAATTTTATCATAATCCAAAAATATTATAAAACATTTATTTAATGATTTATTACACATTATTTTAATAAAATTATTTAATATATTTTTATCTTTAATATCATTTAACATAAAAAATGATGTAATGTAATTTGTAGAAATATCATCATAATTTAAAAAATCAATATTCAAGATTTTTATTTTATTACTTAAATAATTATAATTATTTCTTAATCTATTATTTATAATATTAATTTTATCTTTATTTTTTTCTATAATTGTTATTTTTTTAAAACCTATCCATTTCCCTATATCAGCACCATTACCAGAACCAATATCTATTAAAGTAGGATTTTCTATTTCGTTAATACAATTTGATAATATTTTTTGTTTAAAAAAATTATGACATCTACGTAATAATAAACTTGAATTATTAGTAAATATATTTGTATCTAATCCATAATTAATAGCACTGATTATACTATTGATAGTATATTTAAAATTAGGTTTTACTTTATCAGAACGTTCCTTAATACTTATACCATAATATTTATTATTTACAGATTTTAATAATACTTCAATAAGTTTATTATTATATTTTTTATCATATATTATATTAGGAATTAATGATAATCCATCAATATCTTGTTGATAACATTGGCCATTTTTAATAAAAACATCTATTGTATTTTTATATGAATATTTTATTTTATACACTAAATTATCGAAATAATTACTATTTTTATAAGTAAGTATGAATCCATCTATTAAAATTAAATTATTATTTTTTTTAATATAATTTAAAATATCTTTAACATTATAAATTAATTGTATATTTTTTTTAATTAATATATTATCTACAAGAAATTCAGGTAATTTACTAAAATATTCTATTCGTTTTTTATATTTATATTTTCTTAAATCTTTATTAAAATAAATAATATCAAAGCAATAATAACTATTATTATAAAATTCACAATCACATATTATTATATCATTGGAATTACAATTAGATATTTTAGTCATAATATTATCATAACTATATAATGCATTGCTTGTAATAATTAAAAGTTTTCTTATACCATCTATTTTATTAGTTATATAAAAACCTTTGTTAATTTCTAGTAAATCATCTATAAAAGGAGTTATAGGTTTTTGAAAATTAAAATTATTTAAATAAGTATTAATATCAATAACATCAAAATAATTTAAAATATCTATAATACTATCAATTATTTTATCTATTAAATTAATATCGAAGTTTAATATTTCAATTTCAAATTGCTTATCATCAGTAATATCTATTCTATAGTAATCTCTAAATAAAGAATATCTTATATGTTTAAATTCTTGAATATTATTATTGTTAGGAAAATTATCTATATCATGTTCGATTGATAGTACTATTTTAAAAGGTATAATATTAATAAAATTAACTAATTCTTTATTAATAATTTTATTATTTCTTTTTCTATAAATTATATTTTTTTCTTTAACAATAAAATCACTATATTCATAAATAGTAAAATGTTGTTTATGTTTATTAATAAAATTTTTAATTAATTCTTTATTTCTGTAATGTTTTTTTAATCTAAATTCTAATTCAATATTATCTACATTTATTATACTTATATCTGTAAAAATATTTGTTAAAATATTTTTTAATATATCGATTTCTATTACCATTGTTTTAAATAAATTAAATTTTATTTATTTTTTAATTTAAATTATTATATTAAAATAACATTGTTATTAAGTTAATAATAATATAACTGAAAATATTATTTGTTTATTATTATCAAAAAATTGATAAAACACATATGTATTACATGTAATAAACCACTTTCTTATTTACTACTAATTATAATTAATAAATTACAATATGACAAAATTTTAACAAAAATTTTACTAAATTAAATATTAATCGTATTTACTGTATTATTTATTTCTTGTATCTTTTTATTACTTATATTTATTTATATTTTCTGTATTTATTTATATTTTCTTTAATGTAATATATATTGAATAATTTTATAGTTAATTCTAGTTAAAAAAAAAAAAATAATATTTTAATATTTAATTAAAAATGAGTTGGGAAGATTTTGAAAATAATAATAAAAAAATGATAGATCATATATCAAATCAATTTGAAAATAAATATTACATTAATTATTTATTTAAGGAATTTAAAAACAAAAAATTTAAAGATATTAGGTTAATACTGATCAATGATATTCCTTTAAATAATTTATATGAAACTAAAGCTAAACAAAATATTATAAAAGAATTTTATACTAATATTAGATTAAGACCTGATGTATTATATATTAATTTATGTTTAACACTTCCTAAATAACAATATTATATTATGTGTGAATTTTTTAAGTTTAATCTTATAGAATATTTAAGTAATAATATTAAAGCAGTATATGTATTATTAGGTTATAAAATTTATAAAGCAAATAATTTTATCGTTGAAATTAAAAATAATGTAATAGAACGTGATAATTATTTATGATTATGATTTATTAAATCTTAATATAAGAAAAAAAATTATTAATGTAAGTTTAAGTATTTATAAATTAATATTTAATTAATATTTTATACTAATATTATATTATATTATATATTAAATAAATATTAAATTATTTAATATAATATAATATAATATAATATAATATAATATAATATAATATAATATTAGTATAAAATATATAATATATAAAATTGAAATGAAAATGTTTTTTTTTTTTAATTCAAAATGAATATAAATTTAATAAATCAATGAAAATTATATCAAAATTCAAATAATAAAATTAGTTATAATGGTATTATTAAAGATAGTTTCTTGAATATTAAATATTTTAGAAATAAAAGTAAATTAAATGTTTTTACTAGAACTGGTAGTGATGAAAATCTTATTGAAAAATTTTTATTTAACGAACAATTTGATATAAATTAATTTATTTCCAATTGTTATAATATTCAATGTTATCTTATATGAAAAAAATAATAAATTAGTTTGTAATGCCAAAGCTTACTTTATACATATTGTTTATATATTATATATTAGTATAAAATATCAGTATAATATGAATATTAAATTTATACTTATTTATTGATTTCAATAATATATATGTAACACATGTCATTAAATATATTTTTTAAAAATTGATTTATTGTTAAAATAGTTATTTTATGAATAATGGAAGAAATTAAAAGTGTAGTTAATTTAGATAATTTAATTAATTATCTTAAAATTATTAAAGCTCAATTGATTTTTAAATCATTTGAAAATATTATTTATGCTTTATGTAAAATCATCACTTAAAGAATTTAATGAATTAATTAAAAACATTTGTAACGATGTTTCTGAAAAAATAATTATTAAAAAGTAAACCATTTAATTTTATTATATGATAGTAATATAGAAAAAAAAAATAAGTGGATGAATAATATCTATAATACAAGGTGATTGCGAATGATTGATTAAAATTTAATTAATTATTTAAACTTTAAATTAATATTTATTTTATAAAAAAGTTTTTAAAATTTTTTTACCAAAAATTTATTTTTTTTTCAAGTATTATTTTTTTATATTTATATTAAAAAAAAAAAAAGAAAAAGAAAAAGAATTATAATCAATATATTTATATTAAGTTAAATAATACATTTTTATATATGATAAAGTTATATATTGAATAGGAATATATTAAATATTAAATAACTATTAATAAAAAATTAAAAGGTAATATTTTAATATTTTTTATTTTTTATTTTTTATTTGTTTTTGTTTTTTTTTTTAAATATAAAATATTATATAATAAAAAAGATAGTTAGGAAATGATAAATAATATAATATAGTAATAAAAATAATCAACAATAATAATTTAATATATATATAAATACAAAATATGTATAAGTGAAATTAAAATATATTTATTTATATATCAATTATAAGTAAATAACACCATGACTTCAAATAGACTTATTCAAACTCGATTTCCATATAACATTGGAACAAAAGGAAGAAAAAAGTCAAATAATAATAAGGTATATTCTAATATTATTATATTATATTATATAATATTATATTATATTATATTTATTTTATTATATTTATAAAAGTTATGTAATGTGGTTTTATTAGATGATAATTTTACTGTTTTTTTTTTTATTTTAAGCATTATTTATATTGTTTTTTTTTTTATTTTATTTTAAGTAAAGGGAATTTTAAATAATAAAAATTGAATATTATTGATAATAAAATATTTAATTTGTATATTTCCAATTATTATTTATTATATATAATTGACATTTTTTGGTATAAAGTATAAAGAAAAATAGATAGGATGGTAGAGTTAATAATAACATATAAGTAATTAATTAATATATTAATAATAATTAATAATTAATAATAAAGTATAGTTAAAATAATTTTGATAGTGTGAATTTATTAAGCTTTAATAATATTATAAAAAATATAATCAAATATATGTTTTTTTTTTTTTTTAATAATATTATTTTCTTATTTAACATTGTAATAAAAGAATAATGGAAATGATCATAAAAAAGTACGATTATATCAAGGAAAAATAGACTTCGGAACAATTTCTACTGATAAAAAATCAAATTTAAAAAATGATACAATTATTTCAACATCATCATCTTCTTCTTCACCTTCATTATTTTCAAATTCATCTTTATTAACTTCATCAACAACAAATTTAAAACCAAAACAAAAACCTACAAATTTACATCAACAAATACTATCAGATTTAAATTATAAAAAAGTTTCTTCGTCAGTAGTTTTAAAACAAATACAAGAAGATTATTATAGAGATCAAGAAGAAAAAGAGAAAAAATATGAAGAATATATGGAAAGAATGATGGAAAAGAATCCATATTATGCAAGAGAAAAATTGAATAATGAAAATAGAAAACATCCTCGTAGAAGAAACTGGTTAAATAATCAATATGAGGAAGAAGAAAATGAAAACAATAAAAATAATAATAATAATAAAAATTATAATCAATTTGATGATAATAGTGATGATATTATAGAAATTGATAGTGAAGATGAAAATACAAATGAAAAAAATTTTTCAAAGAATCAGGATAAAAAAAAGATTAAAGGAAAATTCGAACAATCAAAAATAATAAATAATAATGATGATGATAATTATGTTGATGATATTAATAATAACGAAACTGATAGTAATTCAAGTCAAGAATTAATAATAAAAAGAAAAATTTCTAATAATAATAATAAAAATAATTATAGTAATAGAAAAAGAAAAAGAATTATCGAAGAATCATCATCATCATCATCATCATCATCAGAAGAAAAAGAAATAAATGATAAAACGGATGTAAATATAAAAGAAAAAAAGAATATGAATAATAATAGTAATGAAAATAATAATATTATATCAATATTGGAGAGTTCAGAGGAGGAAGGTGAATCTCAGGTTAAATCATTAGAATATAAACTTAATCATAATATTGACAATTCTAATATTACTCAAAATTTTCAGGAGCGAATAAGAAAAAAAGGAAGAATTAAAAATTTTCAACTGTCTTTAAATAAAAATAAAAATAAAAATGAAAATAAGAATGAAGATTTAAAAAAGATACTTCCACATCATCAAGATGTTTTATCAGATATTGAAACTGATACTAGTAATACAGATGAATTAATCAATATTGATGAAGAAATAGAAGATGATTCTATATTAAGTGATGAAAGTCAAATTTCTACCGTTGCTAAAAAAAATCAAGTAAATAAGGGTTCAATTATTTTATTTGATGAAGAAGAGGATAGCAATAATAACAATGATAATGATGATAATGATAATGATGATAATGATAATGATAATGATAATAATAATAATGATGATGATGATAATGATGATAGTAATGATGATAACAATAATGATGGTAATGATGATAATAATAAAAACAATAACAACAACAACAACAATAATAATAATGGAAATAATAATAATAGTTATAATAATAATAATAATGATAGTAGTAGTAATAATGATAATAATAACGATAATAATAATAACGATAATAATAATAAAGATAATAATAATAATTATAATAATAAAAATGACAATAATAATGATAGTAATAGTAACAATAATAATAATAACAATAATAATAATAACAATAATAATAATAATAATGATGATGATAAATATTCAAACAATTCGTCAAAAAGCAAATTTAATATAAATAATAATTATAAAACACCAAAAGTTAAATTAGGTAATTTGTTAGATTATGTAAAGATTGTTAAAAATTTAAATATAGACCAAAGACAAAATAAAAGAAATTCAAGTACATTATCTTCATTAACATCAACATCAACGTCACTTCTTGAATCATCAATGTCAACATTAGAATCTTTACAATCAAATAAAAATAAATATGGACTTTCATTATGTAATGATACAAATCAAGTTAATAATAATAATAATAATAATAATAATAATAATAATAATAATAATGTTAAATCAGGTACTCCTACAATTTCATCAATTAACACTGAAAATCAAAATATTGAATCACATTTAAAAGTTAAAAATAATAATAAACAAGATATTGAACTAAAAGTAAAATCACCTATTATTATTAATAATAATGCTGAAAAAAAACAAAATAATAAATCACATATAAATTTAAATAATAAAAATAAACAAATTATTAATTCTTCATTAAAATCCAATGATCATAAAAATCAGAATACAAAATTTCAATCAAAATATTATAATGAATATAAAAAGGATGAAAATAAAGATAATATACTTAATGAAAAATCTCCTTCACCTTTAATATCAATATCATCTTTAACATCTGATATTATGTCAAGTAATATTATACCTTTATTAATAAAAAATGAAGAAGTAAATAAAAATGAAATTATGTCACAAAATGGTATACATTTAAATTTTGATCCTAATTATCAAAATTGTATTATTCAATTTCTTTATTCTGATTTTATGAAATGGCTTGCTTCTTCTCTATCGTTTTCTTCACCATTTTATCTTTTACAACATTTATGTTGTTCACTTCCTTTTCAAGAAATTTCAAAGGTAAATCTTTCTCCATATTTTAGATTTATGAATAAAGAAATTTATGATGATTTAAACCAATTAGGACTAAATTATTATTCTAATAGTTCGTAATAATAATATAATATATAATATAATATATAATATACATATAAAATTTATATATATATATATATTTATATTTTGTATTTTTTTTTTTTTTTTTTTTTTTTTTTCACCCTTAAATTTATGTTTGTGAACTAAATAAATATATTCGTTTTATATTAATTTTTTTTTATTTATTTTATATATATATATATATATATTTTAATAAAATATTTATGATTTGAAATAAAAACTAAATTAAATATATTTTAATTTTAATATTTATATATCAATATTTTTTTTTTTTTTATAATAATAACTATATAATAATATCATACAAATATATATATCATAATTATAGAGTTAACAAATACAGATTATAAAAAAATATTAAAAGAAAAAAGAAATGAAGTTAAACAATTTTTAAGACATTTTGATTTACAACCTGCTTTTGGTAATTATGTTGGTTTATCAAGAATGGAAAGATATCAAAGAGCTGTAGCTATGGCATTATTAGATGATTTTTATTATCATTATTATTTTATATCAAAAGAACAACAAAGTAATTCATCTATATCTTCTTCTTTTCTTTCATTTAATTATACAGAATTTCGAAATAAAATTACTGATAAAATCCCTTTTAAAACTGGTGATTTATTAGATTGTAATAATCATATTGAAAGTATAAATTTATTAATAAAACAATATCAAGAAAAATTAAGTCGAGTTTATCCAATGCCATCCTCTTCATCTTTAACTAATAAAAATAAAAAATATAACAAAAAAAGGAAAAATTCAAAAGATAAATTAAATAAAACAGAAATAGATCAATCGTCCCATCATGTTAATAGTAATAATAATAATAATAATAATAATAATAATAATAATAATATGAATAAATATGAAAATACTAATGATAATAATAATATTTATGGAAATTATGGTGGTTTTTGGCCACCTCAACCAGTACAAGCATTTATTGAAAATTGTGATTTGAATGATACAGAAATAAAGGAATCAATATATTTTAAATCATCGAATTTTTAAGTTTTCTTTCTTTTCTTTTTTTTTTTTATTTTTATCCTTTTTGCTATTATTATAATTTATAATTTATATACAATATGAGATTCATAAAATTATATATAATTAAAATTTTATATTATAAACATAATAGATAATTTTAAATCGATCATATTAAATATATAAGGTTAATAGAAAAAAAAAAAAAAAAATAAGAAAAGTTATGAGAAAAATATTTATCTTAGAAATTTTATTCTTCATAGAATTAATTAATATAGAATGCATGAAAAATTATATATATATATATATATATATATATTTTTTTTTTTTTTTTTCCAATGTTTTAATCGTATTTTCATTTATAAATGATATTAACAAATTTAGAAATAATTAATATGAAGAGGCATCAAAATGCATAAATATATATATTAATTAATTAAATATATTATCTGATATAATATATACATATTTAATATGTTAATAATGAATGATATATTTTATCCATGTTAATCATAGTAAATTTAAATTAAAAGTAATAATTATATTATTATTTTTAATTAAAATTATATAGATATTATATATAAAATATATCAATAAGAAAATAATTCATTTTAACATCCATGTAAATTTTACATACATTTAATACACAATTACTTAATAAAAAAAATAAATACAATCTATTAATATATTATTATTATTTTAAATAGTTATTTATAATCATGATGTAAAGGCAACAATTGTACTTTTTTTTTTCTTTACTTTTCTTTTTTCCTTATTTAATTAAAATGATATATGATAAATTGATTCTGTATTTTTGTAATACATTAAATTTTATTTTATTTTATTTTATTATTAGTATAATAATTATTATAATTATTATTAATCTAATAAATCATTTCTATGATATTTTTAATATATATTTATTTATTGTATATAAATAAATTAATTCTTTTTTCAATCCTTTTTTTTTCTTTTTCTCTAGAATTATATGATTTAAATAATAACAAATAAATATTTATTTTATATGTATTTGATATACATATGAGAATATATATGGTATTTCATTTTTTAAAAATACTATAAATAAATATACATATATATTAGATTATAAATATTTTATATACGAAATTCATTTTTTTTCTCTTCTATTTATGTATAACAATATATAAAATATTATTTGTATTAATAAATATTAAAATGTTGAATAAAATATTCATTTCTAAATATGATTTTGAAATATTAATAATATTAATATTTCTGTATATTTTGTTAATATTAATTTAAAATAATAATATTATAATTATATTATTTGAAGGCATTGTATATGTATATATATATATATATAGATATATATAGCGTATATATAGTTATATTTAAATAATATATTACTTAATTTAGTTGTATAGTGATTTATTTTTTAATAAATATATTTAGTTGGTTATATATATTTTAAATTTTATAAAGTAATACTTTTTTTCTTATTTTCATTTTGTTTTATGATTTTGAATTTAAATGATAAAATGAATAATAAATATTTTTGTTTTATATTCATTACTAATGTTAATGGTGATAACAGTTTTATTTTATTGCGTTGTATTATTAACAAATTCTGAGTATAATAATAATGTAAAAATAATATTTTAGTTTATTTAATTTTTTGAATGTAATATATTGAATGATGAAAGTTATTAACAATTTATTGATTTATATATTATTATATTTATTTTATTTGTTGGAATAGCTATATTCGTTTTAATTTTTTATTAATTAAAGCAGAACAAAATTTATAATTTTTCTGTATAATATGATATAATCAAGATTATCAAAAAAAAAAAGTTTTTATAGATATGTTTTACATTTTTATTACATATTTATAACTATACTTTATATATATTAACGTAATAAAGTTTAGTAAATAATCATTATATTGATAGAAATAGATATAATAGTATACAATAAAGAATTTTTTTTTCTTTTTTTTTTTTTTTTAGGTTTTTTTGTAATATATACATATACAATTATTATACATTATTTTTTTTTTATTGATATATATTATTATTTTTGAAGATATTATATTATATTTTTCTTGTGTATTAATTATGATTATTATATTATTTCCTTTCAATTATTGTAGTAAAATTTATCAAACTTTTATTTATATAATAATTCCTTAATAAATAGGTATAGTAATATAAAAATAAGATTAAAAATATAAATTATTATTTAATTATTATAATTATTTAATAATATTTTTAAAAAAAATTTTTTATAAGTAATATTAAATTTAAATTAATGAAAATTCTGTATTTTTAACACTTAAATACAGAAAAAAAAAATAAAAGATTTTTTTATTTATTTATAAAATTTATCCCTAATTAGGTATAGTTAATTTCATGTGAAAAATCACATGATAAGTCTATAAAAAAAAAAAAAAAAAAAAAAAAAAAAAAAAAAAAAAAAAAGGTATAGTTAATAATAACAAATCATTAAAAAATGAAACATAAATAATAATAATGTATAAAATGTATAATATTAATAATTAATAAACTTCGATTACACAATAATAATAATTTTTTTTTTCATTTAATTATTATTAGAAGAAATAATTATTATATTTAAGGAATTCTATATGTTACTAATAATAAATATAACAAAATTAATATTATAAATGAACTAATTGTTATCTACAAATATTTGACTTAATGATTATAATTGATATAATAATTTTATAAAATAAATAATTTTATTATATTATTATAATATTATAAATACATTTCATTTAAGTATTAAATGATAATATATTAAAAAAAGGAAATTAAAAAGTGAGATCATTGCGTAGTTTTACATATTTCATTGTAATAACATAATATATATTTGATACGTAAAAATTTTTAAACTTGAATAGTTAATTTAACTTTATTAATTATATTAAAACATTATTAAGCTTTTTAGATATAAATTCCATATTAAAATAATTCATGATTAATTACAGAAGTTATATATATATAACTTCTGTAATTAATCATGACATAATATAAATATAGAAATATACATGTATTTTTATTAATATATGCCGCAATAAGATTATAATAATATTATTTTTTTAACATATATTAATAAATATAATATATTTAATATATGATAAAATATTTATATTTGAATATTTAGAATAAAAATAAGTAATGAATAAATGTCGCTAATTTAATTTCTATTAGATATATATTATTTCATTATATTATTATTATATAATAAGTTTATATAGTAATATATTTTATAATGAATTTAATGAATTTATATATTATGATATTATTTTAGTTATAAAATGTATTTTCTATGTATTAAATATTTCATATATTTAATATCTTTTTGGAAAATATGTAATATTTTTTAATTGTAAAGATATTTTTTATCTTTTTATTATAAATTAACTCCAAAATTCAAAACCTCTAGTGACATTTATATATTTCCTTACTATAAAATATATTATATATTATAAATATTTAATTATTTTTTCTTTGTAAATTAAGTAGTAAAAAAATTTTAATATGAAAAAAAATAAATAAATATTTTCTTTTTAAGTGCTTGTCAGTAAAAAATTTTTTTTTTTAAAAGTAAGAAATAAAAATAAAAATATGAATAAAAAAATTTGTAAATTGTATAAAACAAAATAGGAAATATAAATATATAATGTAATGTAATTAATTTAACTTGTATTATATGTAACAGTTCTTATAAAATAGATTATTAATATGGAATATATTATTAATATGGAATATAGTAACGTGGAGATATTGTATATTTTTTTTTTTCAATTACTTTATTTGAAGAAATATTATCAAATAATCTGTGTAACGTATAATTTGTAAATACGTTTATGTAAATATAAAAATGTAAAAGTGATTAATAGATATATTTAATAATTTTTACAATTAATTTATGTATACATTACTTAATAAAAAGGGTTTTTTTTTTTTAATATTTTATATCAAGATTATTGATTATAGGAACAACATTAAATCATTACATATTTATAGTACTATATATATTAAGAATATTCTGTTATCATTATTATATTATTATTTTGGTTGTTCATACTTATTTTTGTTATAAAAAATACTGAAACTAATTATATATTAAATGGAGTTGTGTTTTTTTTCTTAGTTATAACATAAATATTAGATTCATTTACCATGAATAATATTTAATATTAATTTTTATTTATATTATAAATTAACATATTTTTATTTTTTAACTTTTTATAATTATAATATATTTTTCTTTTTATAGTATTTGATATATAATTTCATTTATATTTTAAAATATCTTTATGTAAATAGTTAATTTGTTATATAAATATTTAATGTGGATTATTTTGTTTCATATTGAAAAAACAAATAATTAAGAATTTTAAAAATAATATATTGATATATTATTTATTAATTTATTTTTATTTTTTTTTTAAAAAAAAATTTATACAATTATGGTAAAACCGTAAAAAAGAGGAAATATAAAAAAAAATTTTTTTTAATTTTTTTTCTGTAAAAATTAATTTTAATTTAAAACATCAAGATAAAAAAAAATAACCATTAATATTTAAATATAAAATATTTTTTTAACATATAATTATTTTATTATTATTATTCAACAATTATTATTTTCTAGTTTTTTATTATTAAATATTAAAGAACACATATTGTTCCTTAATAAATAAATAAATAAATAAATAAATAAATAAATATATAAGTTCATAAAAGATTTTATTTTTAATATTTAAATATATTAAGTTTAAATTATAATAAAAAAAAAAGGAAATACAGAATTTTTATTAAATAAGAAAAGAAAAATTTTATTTCTTTTTTTTAATTTATTTTTTCTGTATTTACTAAAGTATAACTCAAATAAATATAATTTTAATTTAATTGCTAATTTTGTTAAACTAAATAAATATTATTAAATTATTATCTTTTATTGTATAAATTAATATATATTACAAAATTAATTATTATTATTACTTATTATTTTATTAATTTAAAACAATATTTACATTGTAAATTTATATTTATTTATAATTAATAACAATGAATAATGTATTAACAAATATTGTAAATAAATAACGTATTTATCAAAATTTAGATAACTAATTTTATTATAAAATTATATTTGAAATAATAATACATTAAATATTCATAACATAATTTATTGTAATAACAGAAATATTGTTTTTCAATTATTTATTATGAGAGTATTTAAGAAAATACATAATTGAAAAACAAACAAAAAAAGAAAAAGAAATAATTGATTAAATCTAAAACTAGTTGTATATTTTGTAAATATTTAAATATTTCTGTATGTTATTTGAAAATAATAATAATGAATAATAATGAATAATGAATAATAAATAATAAATAATAAATAATAAATAATAAATAATAAATAATAAATAATAAATAATAAATAATAAATAATAAATAATAAATAATAAATAATAAATAATAAATAATAAATAATAAATAATAAATAATAAATAATAAATAAAAATAATAAATAATAAATAATGAATAATGAATAATGAATAATTATAATAATAATAATAATAATAATAATAATAATTTATAATAATTAATAATAATAAAAATAATAATAAATAATAATAATTTATATTATATAAAAATAATATGGCAGTAAGATATTTAATAAAACATTTATATATATACCGCCACTATAAAATTTATAAGAGATATTGGGAAGTAAATTAATTAATAATTTAATATATATTATATTATATTTCAATATATTTTAAAATTTTATTTATATATATTATTTTTGTGCGTTTTTTTATTTTATCCACGATTAAATAAAAATGATATAATAAATTTTTATATTTATTTTATATTTTTTTAAATATATTATTTTTGTAATATAACGGAATGTGAAAATATTCTAATATTATTGGATAAAATTTATTTTATATAGAATGAAATATATTATCCCAAAGCACGTTACATTAAGTTTTTTGTATCACTGTATCGTGGATAATATATCATAATATGATCTATTAGAATACATTAAATTAAATGTATTTTAAAAAAAAAATTAAAATTTTTTTAAAATAAGAGGAAAAATATGCTTTACCATTAATTTTTTTATATTGTACAACATTTAATAATATAAAATATATATAATATATATATATCAATTTGATTTAAAATATATGTTTTATATATATTGTAATATATTATATTATTAATACTTTATCTTTTCATTTTACAACAAGCATTAACAAATAAGATATAATCAATTATGTATTTATTAACATTTTAAAATTCTATAGTATGTTTTTAAAATTTTAAAAGTATAAATACATCAAAATATTTCTTATTTTAAAAAGATTTTAATTATTATTAATATTTATTAATTTATTACTCAATGCTTAAAATAAATAATTAATATATTAAATATAAAAATTGATGTCTTTATTAATTACATAAAATAAATAACTATTTAAAAAAATTTTTTTTTAACATATTAAAATAATATCTATATTAACATAATTAAAAAATAATATATAATAACAATAATAAATTATTTAATAGTAATTTAAAAATTTATAAAAACTGTCACATAAAAATAAATTAGAAATATAACAGAATCACTTATCAATTAATAATAGTTTTATTATTAATTGCATATAAAATTCAACAATTTTTTTTTATCTTTATCAATTATTCAATTATTTATAATCAATTTATATTTAACAATGCCAGGATTCAATCAAGAATCAGTTAATTCTAATGTTTTATTAAAAAACATTATTATTTCAAAACTAAGAAATAATAATTCTTCAGAATATTTCTCATTTTTAAGAGAAGCTGAAACTACTGAATATATTCCAACTGGTCGTTCTTTAGGAATTGGTTCATTTGCAATTGCTATTGAAGTTGTTCATATTAAAACTGGAAAGAAATATGTTGCTAAAATCATGACTTCTGAT
>MCFG01000473.1:40000-46890 GCA_002104895.1 Anaeromyces robustus | reverse complement strand
AAGAGAAAAAAAGAGAGAAAATATTTTTATTTTATTTTTTATTTATTTTTTATTTATTTATTATTAATTGATTTATTTGTTATTAGTTTAAAAAAAAAAATGAAATTATTTTATAAAGATACTTTATATATTTATTATTAATACTTTTTTTTTTTTATTTTTTTTTTTTTTTTTGTTTTTTTTTGTTTTTTGTTTTTTTTGTTTTTATTTTTTTTATATTTTATATTTTTTATATATTTTTTTTATTGCTTTTTCTTTTTTTTTTTTTTTACTCTTTTATTGTATTATTTTATTTTTGTTGTTGTTAGTTAGTTTTATTTTTTTTCTTTTTTTTTTTTTTTTTTTGTTTTTTTTTAAATTTCTATTTCTAATAAAATTTTCACTTTAATAATTTGAAATATTACAATTATATTAATTTCTATCTATTTCTTATATATTTATTAAAATTATATTACTAGTATGCATATGTATATATAAATATTATTAAAAAAAGAAGTTTGTTAGATTGTTTATTTGTCAAAGTATACTATTATTATATATATGATATAATATATAATATATTATATATATCTTTGTTGTTGTTGTTGTTTTAAATAATGGATAGTGGTAAATATATATATATATAATATATATATAGAAGATATAGATATAGATTAATTATCCAATTTAATTATAATGAAAAAAAAAATGGATAAAAAAAAATTAAATAAATAAAAAAAGAAAAAAGAAAAAAAGAAAATAGAAAAAAAAAAAAAATAAAGAAAAAAAATTATATTAATTAAATTTAATAATTTTTTTTTTTTTTTTTTTATTTTATTCTTTTAAAATTTCCTATTCTTTATCTTTTTATTTTATTTAGTTTTAACATATTTTTTAACTTTATAATTATATTAGATTTTTTTAATCTTTTCCTTTACTTTTATTTTTATTATGTTTATTATTTTTATGTTTTAAATTATTGTTTATTATTATTATTGTTATTATTTGTAATAATATTTTTAGTATGATTATTATTGTTATTGTCATCAAAATAATAATATACTTTTCTTAAACTTTATAATTCATTTTCACTATCTGAACAAACTTCAACATAGTTTTCGGGTATCAATCCAATATCTACTACTCTTAATTTCATTTTAATGGCACGCCTTTTTCTTAATCTCTTTTTATTTTTAAATCTTCTTCTACATCTAATTTTTGCTTTTATACCTAAAACCCATCCATTTCCATAAACACTACTATAATCAATATATTGTAATAAATCATAATAAAAACCGTGTGGACGAATTTCAACATTTACTGGATGTGGGAAATTATATTGATTAGATAAAATAGTAAATGGATCGTCTTCTTCTTCACCAGGTGTTAATTCATCAATACTACCAATTCTATCTGAACTTTGAAGAATTTCTTCTTCACTTTTTAATTTTTCATCCTTATTATTAACTGAATCTTTTTTATTATCTGTACTTTCCTTTTTATCATCTTCATTTTCTTTTTCATCATCCTTTTTTTTATCATCCTCCTTTTCATTTGGATTTGAATCAGGATCAAGATTTATTTCATCTTTTAATTCATCCGGAAGTTCAATTTCTTCTTCCGGATCTTCTGTTGCAATTAAAAATAAGGTTTCACCTTCAGCTAATGACATTTCCCATTCAGTTACTTTTCTGAAATCAAATAAAGATCTTGCATTATATATTTTTAATTTCATTTTACTTAAATCTTGTTTACTACCATTATCTTCTTCATGGCTTTTTTCAAAATCAGCTTTATGGAATTCTTGTGATCCTCTATGACTATCATTTCATCATTTTCACAATCCTGTTTTTGTTTTTCAAAAGCATATTCTATAAGTTTTGATTTTTCAACACCATTGAAAAATTTCTCTACATCTATATCAACGAATGGTACAAAATAACCATTATCCCATTGATTAAAACTTGAAAAATCAACTTCAGAATCATTATCTTCAGAAGAAATATCTGATTCTTCTAAATCATTATTTGCAACTTCTAATCCCCAATGTCTTGGGTCTTTAGAAGCATATGCAAAATCTCTTACTATTAAATATATATATATATATATATATATTTTTTTATATTATTAAAATATTTAAAAAATTAATATTTATTATATTATATTTTATTATTATTTATTATATTATTATTAATTATATTATATTGTTATTAATTCTTAACAAATATAAAATATTTATTTCGATTCTCTAATATATAATATAGTAAAATATAATGATAAATAAATAAATTTACCTTCTAACTGTAACATTGAAAATAAATAAAAAATATAAAAATAAATAAAAATAAAAGTAATTATTTTTAATTATAATATTAGAGCAATTAATAAAAAAAAATAATTATATTAATAATTATTATATTAGTATAAGGAAAAAAATATATTACTTCCGACTCAAGTTCTTCTTTAACTTTTTGTCTTAATTCTTCTGCTTCCTCATTTATTTCATATATTTCTGGTTTAAAGTAATCTTCAAATTTTATTGAAGAAACTAAATCTTCTTTTTCTATATTAATAAATATAAAAATATTAATATTAATGAAAATATAAATATTAAAAATAGATTATTATATTATTATCATAATTATTATTATTTAAATTTTATAATATATTACCTGAATCTGATGACATAGTAAATAATTATAACAATATTATATTAATACTGATTATGGGGATATATATATATTATACATTATAAGTAAATTAATATTAAAAAAAAAAAAACAATAATTATCAGTTTTGTAATTTATTGAAAATAAAAAATATTATAACAATTAAATATATTATTTTTAATAATATTTCAATATATATATCTTTTCAAAAATTTTAAAAATTGTGATGTTTAATGTCTTAAAAATATAAATTTCATGTAAACAAATTAAGTTGACTTTTAATTTCATATATTCAAAAAACAAGTTAAATTATTTATTTTCTTTTTAATAATTATTTTTTTAATAAATACTAAAAAAAAAGTTACTATTAAATTAAATTAAATTATTTTATATTATATTTTATTTTATAATATTATATCATAGTATAGTATAGTATAATATAGTATAGTATATTTGATGTTATTGTTGTAGTTATTCAATGAGCTTCTATACTAAAAATACTTTTTTATTTATTAAAAAAAATAATGTTACTGAAATATTTATTAAATTAATTTAAAATATTATAAAGACTTATATATAATATTTATTGTTGGTTTGAAAAATTTTAAAACAAGTTTATTATTTATAAAAATTTTAAATATTCTCGTGTTTCATATAATTTTAAATAATTAATGTTTTTTAGTAAAATTGTTGATGTATAATTTTGGTATATACAAATAATATTTATAAAAATAAAGTAAACATTGAAATCTTTTAATTTGATGATACTCCTCTTTTTATTAATAAATATAAATTTAATAACCATATTTTATTTTCGTGTTACTTATTTTCTTATTAATGATATTCAAATTTGTTTAATTAATCATTCAATATTGAACATATTTTGAAGCCAATTAATGTTTATTGAAAATAATGTAAATATTGAAATGACTTTAATGGATTATAAATCTTTGTTTAAAAAAATATTATTTTAATATTTTTTTTAAGAATAATTATATTCATATTCCTTATTAAAGAATTTTTACCTTCTATAAATTTCTTTTATATTTTTTTCAATTATTTTAAAATAACATTTATTTTTAATTACTGATTATATAATTGTTTGACAACAAATTTGATAATTAATGTGTCGTTGAAATTAAAGAAAAAAAAATATTTTTTTCTTTTTCTTTATTTATATTACAGGGAAAAAATGATTAAAAATATATAAATGTATTAAAATGAAATGGAATTTAAATAATTATAAATATTGTGATTATATTAATATCACTTTTTTAATATTTATAATTTTATTTTATTTTTTTTTTTTTTTTTTATATTTTTATTTTTTTTTTTTGTTAAAGAATAAAATAATATAAAAATAAAAAAAAACAAATATTATATAAAAAAAGTAAATGAATGAATATTAATATAAAATTTAATAAAAAAATAAATAAATAAATAAATTTTTTAAAATTAATATTTTATTTAATATATTAATAAAAGTAATTTAATTTCCTTAATTAATTTATCTAATAAATATTTTATTTGTCTATTTATTTATTTATTTTTAATAAAAAAAAAAAAACAAAATGAATTATTTAATTAATTAAAATATAATAATTATTAATTAATTTTATTAATTAATAAATTTTAATTATTACATCAAGTATTAAAAAATAAAAAATAAAAAAAATACAAAAAAAATACTTTTATTATTAAATAAATAAATATAAAGATATATAAAAAAAAAAAAATAAAAAAAAGAAATGCTAATAGTATTTTATTTTATATAATTATATATAATATACAAATATATAAATATGTATAAGTATATAAAAAAAAATATATATAAATACAATTTAAATATATTTTTAAGATATAAAAATATAATTTAAATTGTATTTGATATATATTATTATTATATATATATACAACATAATTTAAAGAGTATAAAACTAAATATAAATTCTAATTTTTAAAACTAATAATATTTTGAGTTTTTATTCCAAAAAATAAAATACGTAAAAAAATTTTTTTACATTACCAAACTCTAAAATAATATTTTTATTACGTTTTTAAATACATTTTTAAAAAAAAAAAATAAAATAAAGAAGGAACTTTTACATTGTAATGTATTTAAAGAATTTATTATGTTTTATAATGAAATTCAAAAGAAAGTTTAATAATTATCAACTTTCATTTTTCCTTTTTCTTTTTTTATTTTTCTTTTTTATTTTTCTTTTTTTTATTTTTCTTTTTTATTTTTCTTTTTTATTTTTCTTTTTTTATTTTTCCTTTTTTTAAAAAAAAAAAAAAAAATAGACTTAACCTAAATTTATTATATTGGTTTTCCTTTGGTTAGGTAGCCCATAGCTATTGTCAGCTTTTTTGCGGTTTCCAGAGTTGTATTTCCTGGGCTCCCGAGTATGTTTTTTCCTCTAAATACAAGTGTACTCTCCTGAAATCAACAATATAAAAAAAAATAAATAGACTTAACCAAAACTTATTATAAAATTATTTTATCAAAAAATTATTAATTTCTTTTTCAATAAGAATATTATTAATCAAAAATACTATATATAAAATATTAATAATAGTAATTATTAAATATAAACGATAAGAAACTTTTTACATTGTATGTATTTAAAAAATTTATTATCATTATCACTATCATGTTTTATACTGAAATTCAAAAGAAAGTTTAATTATTATCAACTTTCATTCTTAATGCCCTTGATACCAACTAAAAATTTATAAAGAGATATACTTTTTAATAATTAATCTATATACTTAAAAAAATATATCTATTTCATCTACATTCTTCAAATAAAAAAAAGTATAATTCTATATGCTTAAAAAAATTAATAACAAATATAAACATATTATATTATTTTTTTTTTAATTGTATAAATGACATCATATAAGGAATCTTACAATAAATCCCTTATTTAATACTATTTTTCATTCTATCATAATGTCTAAAGTATTAAACTATAAATCAAATACATTTTCAAATATATATTTCTTAATAAATTAATAAATACATTTTTCTTAATAAATTATTAATGATTTAACTAAAAAAAAAGAAAAAGAAAAAGAAAAAGAAAAAAAAGAAAAAACTTTATATTATATATACAAATATTTTTTTATTTTAATAAGATAAATAAAAAAAT
The DNA here is from genome assembly GCA_002104895.1 of Anaeromyces robustus. Taxonomy (NCBI): domain Eukaryota; kingdom Fungi; phylum Neocallimastigomycota; class Neocallimastigomycetes; order Neocallimastigales; family Neocallimastigaceae; genus Anaeromyces; species Anaeromyces robustus. The sequence continues at coordinate 41,087 of MCFG01000473.1, read as the reverse complement.
TTTTTTATTTAATATTCATAATATATAAAATATTTTATATATTAATAATGAATATAATTTTTAATTTTTTGTTGTTTTTTTTTTTTTTTTTTTTTTTTGTAAGAATTGTGTAACAATTTATCAAAAGGTTAAACAAACGAAATAGGCTGAAAGTTATTAAATGTGGCTTGTAATAAATTTTTTCTCTTTTTTTTTTTTTTTTAAAATTTAGTTTAAGAATATTATTATTTATTAAAGTTAAATAGTAATTAAATTTATAAATTGTTTCTAACTATCGATATAAAAAATTAATTAATAAAGATTATGGTTAAATCTTCAATTTGGATTATTCAGACGATAATCTCTTTTATGAAGAAAAAATGTAAAAGTGATTTTTCTTCATATTTATATTTTTTTTCTAAATTTAAACTATATAAATAAACTAACTAATATTACTAATAGAAAATGAGTTATTAGTAATAGAAAATGATTAATTACTAAAAGCATAAAAATATTATTAATACATTAATAATTATTATTTTTACAGAAATAAAATAATTTCTAAAATATTCTAATTATTAATAATAAAATTGATAAAATATTTAAATTATTCTTAAACTATTTTTGAGGCTTGAATTAAATTTTAATTATTAATTATTATTAAATAAAAATTAATTTTATTATATTTATTAATATATTATTGACACAATTTCAATGTGATACAAAATTTTAATTTATTATTAAGCACGTTGTATAATTCATTTTCACAATCTTTCTATATAGAAAAATTATCATATTTTCTCTCTATAAAAAGATAAATTAAATACTTTTTTTTTTTTTTTTTTTTTTTTTTTTTAATTTGTTTGTTTGTTTGTTTGTTTGTTTGTTTTTCATTTTTGTCATTGTTTTAATTTTTTTTAAGTTTTTTTTTTTTGTTTTTGCCTTATATTAGTTATAAAAAATTAAAAAATAAGAAATAAAATAAAAAATAACTACTTTTTTTTTATTATTTTTAAAAGTAAATATTTTATTCACTATCTATTATTATTTCTTATATATATAAATACCAAAAATGATACTATTACTATTAAATATTTCCAATAAAATA
>MCFG01000473.1:0-35000 GCA_002104895.1 Anaeromyces robustus | reverse complement strand
AGATTTACTAGTTTCATATGTCTTTAAAACTTTAGTGTTATAACTTGAACAATAGGCACATTTATGATATAAGAAATGGTATTTAGCATAACTTCTCTTTTCACAATCATTACATAAAATATAACTATGCCAGTTTTCATATTCTGGTGGCATTTTATGTTGTTGAAGCATTGTATCAATTCTTCTAAAGTATTCATTCATATTAGCTAAAGATTTAAAGCAAGTAGGACAGTGATAATTTGTTTGAATATATTCTTGATGACATTTGTAGTGAATACAATGACCACATGGCTTTTATTATTATATTTTTATTATTTATTTTATTATAGTATTAATTAATTAATTATTTATTTATTTATTTATTTATATTTATATATATATATATATATATATTAGCATGATAATAAATAATAATAAAATATTGTTAAATTCAATTCTTTAATAATAAAATATTTATATATAATTATAAAATATAATAAATAATTTTTTTTTTTTAGTTACATACCATAAATATAACAATTGAAGTTGAAGTAAACATATATTCACCACAAATTGGACAATTACTTTCTAAATTACGTTCAATACATTTATGATTATCCTTTAAACTTATAGCTAAACAAGCATTACATTTTTTACAATGGAAATAATCTTCACCAAGACCTTTACCAATTCTACAAATACCACAGTCATCGCAATGGTAAATACTTTTTCTTGGTTCATTATCCCATAATTTACATTTATCACAATAATATTTAGCTAAACAACGTTCACAATTTATACAATTTTGACCTGCTGGTTGAACGGTATTACAATACATACACATCATTCTAGTAGTCTTTTTTCTATATATAAAATAATATATATTATTATTATTATTTTATATTAATTATAAATATATATAATAAAGATTTATATATAATTTAATAATATTTATATATAATTTAATTTACCTATCAACTTCATGGTCAGAAACAGCATCATGACAGAAACGACATGTAAACCATTTACCACAACAACTAGCTTGGAATTTAATTGCTCTTTGGTAATGCTTACAACCTAAAATTTTATTTTCTTCATCCTATATTTATTAAATAATATAAATACAATGATATTATTTTAATTTAATAATTTCCAATTAAAAAATAATTCAAAAATAATAATAAAAATAATAATAAAAATAATAATAATAATAATAATAATAATAATAATAATATACATTGTAAGTAGGAGCTTTATCTTCTTCAGTTAATGGTGAATTTAAATCAACATCTTTAGTTTCAACATGTGTATTAATATGCTTCTTAGTTTTATAAGTAAAAGTCATAATTTCCTAATTTAATATAAAAATGTATAATATATAATATTATTATTAATACTTAAAAATAATAATACTTAAAAATAATAGAAATATTATATACAATTATAATAATGATAAAAAAAAAAAAATTAAAACTATTATTTACTTGAATCTTTTTGGCCTTTTCAGATTCAGAAAGATTTGGGTCTTTTTGAACACTAATAATTTTCTTTCTCATCTCTTGTTGTTCTTTTTGTAATTTTAATAATTTTAATTGTTCTTCTTTCTCTTCTTTATCATCTTGAATAGCATTTTCGTCAATTCCTGAATTTGAAGAAGCAGAAGACATAGAAACAAAAGATTCTGATTCAGAATCAGTACCTTCATCTTCATTGAAAGAGACTGGTACTGTTGAAATAGTTACTTCTGGTTGTTCACTTGTTGACATTTTTTTAATCCTTAAAAAAACTTGTTTTTCAAAAAAACTTGTTTTTCTTTTTTCTAAATTGAATAAATTCTCGAAAAATAATTTAAAAAAAAAAAATTGCCTTTCTTAATCTTTTAATATTAATTATATATCCTATGCAGTTAAAAGATATAAAAAAAGGCTTGAAATAAATTCACAGTTCCCTTATAAATACTTTTATATGTGAAATTAATTACATATATATTGTATATATGATTTAAAATTGATATTGATAAATTAATATATATATTTGTGAATTTTATAAGTTATAAAAAATATATATATTACTATTTTTACCTGTTTTTCTTTTGTGTTTTAAATAAACTACTATTTGTATATTTAATTTTTATTAAGAGAAGAAAAAAAATATTTTTTTTTCTTTTTTTTTTTTTTTTTTCTAATTTATTATATTATATAATTTTAAAGTAAATTAATGTTAAAAAAAAAAGTGAAATAAGAAAAAAAATTAAGAATGAAAAAAATGAAATATATATTATATTATAATTTTCATAATTATAATAATTATGATTAGTATAAAATTTTAATATATTAAATTTAATTTTTATATATATAAATATAAAAGATTGATTATATTAAAAAATTATTATTTATTTACTTATTTATTTATTTATCTATTTATTTATTAATAAATTTATTTATTTATTTATTTATTTATTTATTTATTTATTTTTTATTTATTTATTTATTTATTTTTTATTTATTTATTTATTTATTTATTTATTTATTTATTATTATTTATTAATTTATTTATTTATTTATTTATTTATTTATTAAGTTTTATAAATAGTCATGAATATTTTAATGTAATTAGTAATTGATAATTATTCAATTATCAATTACTAATTATATATTAATAAATAGAAAATATAGAAAATATAGAAAATATAGAAAATATAGAAAAAAATAGACCTCCATTTTAATTATATTATTATTATATAATATATAAATATATTTTAAATAGTTATTAATTTAATAATAATAAATAATAAATAATAAATAATAACAATTAATAATAATATAAATATAAAAATAAAAAAATAATATAATATAAAAGGATAATATAATCTAAAATATTGTTTTTATATTATATTATATTATAATATAGTACAATGTAAATATTTACCAAAATGAAAAATACTGAATCAACTTTAAAATATAATTATTTTAACCAAATTATAATTAAATAATATATTAAAGATTTTTTTATATAAATTTTATTTGATTACACTATATTATTATATAAATGTTTCTAAAAAAATTTATTAAATTTAATATATAATGATTACTAATCAAATATATTAAATATTTAAATAGATTTATTTTTATTATTAATTAATAATATAAAAATAAAAAAAAATAAAATAAAATAAAAACAAAAAAAAACAAAAAACAAAAAATATAAATATTATATATTATTGATATAAATTTTAATATTTATTAAACTTTCCTTTTTTGGTAAATTATAAATTAAAAAATATTAATAATTAAACTTAACTTACATAAATATAAAATATGTATTTTACTAATTAAATTGAAAAAAAATATATTCTTTTTCAAACAGTTAATTCTTTTAAAATACATAACTATTTTTTATAATTTTATAATAGAGATAAAGCTTTTGATATAATATATAATAAAAAATATACTTTAGCAATAATAAAATAAAATAATAAATTCTATTATTAAATATAATATAAAAAATATATATAATAATATTATTATAAAATTATAAAATTCACTTAAACGCTTTTATATATGTAATTTATTTTTTATTAATTTAATTGACCTTATTCAATGTTAATAAAATATATAAATTCTAAAAAAATATTTTGTATTAATATTAATTTTATTAATAAATATCATAATGGTTAATAATAATAATAATGAAAAATTAAAATAAAATAAAATAATTTATATAAATAAATATTCACACAAAAAATATTATTTAAATTCCTTTTGCAATTATCCTATAGATTTTGTTTATGGACATTGAATTATAAAAAAAAAAGAGTTATATTTACAATAATAAATTCAAAAAAACCGGTGTTATTAGAAAAATAGTAAAGAATAAAAAATATGATATTTGTAATAGTTAAATAAAGATATTATTAATATCTAATATATTATATTATTCTTATAATATATACAATTAGTTTAGTTTTTTAATTAATAATAAAATTATTATTTAAAAGATTAAAATAAAACTTTAAATTCTTTAAAATAGAATGCAATGATTATAAATTAAGGGATATAATATTTATATTAAGTGTTCTTTGAACGTTTTTATCCAATATTTTATTTATTTTAATATAAATTTGTAAAAAAGAAAAAAGGTATAAATGGTTAGGCTGTTAATATAATGTAATATAATATATATGTAATAATGATATTAATGTTTCCAAAAATTATATTTATGTATGAAGTAAATAGAAATTATTTTTTAAGCATGTGATTATTTTAATAATATAATACAGAAGATGATTATTTAATATTAATATAAAGAATAATTTAAAATGATATTTAATGTATTCTACTGTAATTATATTAATAAGATATAATAATTTTAAGATTTAATATATTATAATATATATACATTCATAAAAACAAAAATTTTCTAATTACTAATTTTTTATGATGTTTGTATATTATGATATATTAATATTATATAGTAATTAATACTAATATAGATATATTTAAATATGACAGATAAAAATAAATAAATAAATAAATAAATAAATAAATAAATAAATAAATAAATAAATAAATAAATAAATAAATAAATAAATAAATAAATAAATAAATAAATAAATAAATAAATAAATAAATAAATTAAATAAAAATATTTAATCAAAAAAAAAAAAAAAAAAAGAAAAAAAATTAATAGTAAATAAGAAAATTAAAAAAAATATAATTTTGAAGAAAAAGAAATAATACATATATTTATAATTTTATTGAAATTAATCAATTTAATACATTCTCATGATAAAAAAATAAAGATAAAATTTCAATTGGAATTAAAATAAAATATTATAATACCATTTATTATTTTTTATATATAAAGAATTTATAATAATTATTAACAAAAATAATAAAAATATTTTATCAATTTCAATTGAGGATGCCATTATTTTTTTAACATCAATGAATAAAACAAAATTATAGAATAATAATATATAAACAACATATACATATAGAAAATTCATTTTAAATTGTGTAAAACAAAGTAAATAATTAACAAACCAAATCAACCAGTAAATATAACAATAATAACAATAACAATAACAATAATAATAATAATAATAATAATAATCATTTTAATTATATACACTATTAAAAATCTAAATATATACCATAATTAATACTGAAAAAATATAACAGTATATAAATAGAAAAGATAAATATAACTATTTTTTTTATATTTTTAAAACGTTGTGAATTTTATTTTGGGGAAATAATTCATTTAATATTTTAAAAAGTTTTCATTTTATAAAAAATTTCAATCCTTTAATAATATTTATAGAACAAAAAACAATATAAATCGTTTATTTTATAAAATTTGAAATAATATAAAATAATCATTATAGAAAATATAAATATTTTTCTTTTATATATAAATAATTATTATATTTTATTCAAGTATTAAAATTATAGAATAAAATAAATAAATAATAATATAAACATTATTTCTTGTTTCTGAAAATAATTAAATATTGATTAAAGATACTTTCAAAATATTAAAATAAAAATAAAATAAAAATAAATAAGATATAAATAAATTAAAAAAATTAAAATGGCAACAAGGTCGAGAAAAGCTTTATTTATTCAATATAGAAATTTATATTCAAAAAACACAATAAATTCTGAAAGTTTATCTGTACAAGTGAATCCAGAGGGTATTGAATCAAATGATTCCGAAAGAGCAGGATTAATAAAAAAAAATAGTCCATTTGTGATGAGTATGGACAATATTGGTCAAGAAATTATTCCTTTGAATGAAATAACAGGCATACCTTCATATTGGTAAATAATATTATAAATGTATTAATAATTATAAATTTAAATTTTAAATTATTTATTTTTTTTTTTTTCAATAAATAAATTTAATTATATAAATTTAAATTTTAATTATTTATTTCTTTTTCTATAAATATAAATAAATTTAATTATCAATAAATATATAATTATAATAATAATGATTTTATTATTATTATCCTTATTTTATTATTATAATTTTTATAAAATGAAGGACGGATTTGGTTGATGAAGTAAGTAGAAGTTATTCTACTGAAGGATGATATGAATATAAATATTAAATTATATTTAATTATGTATAATATATATTAATAATTAATTATTTTATTTTTTTAATAAATTTTTAGATAAATGAATCTGTTGAATATTTAACAAAAGAAAGTAAATAACACTTTAATATTTATATATTTTAAATATAATATTTTTATATAATTTATTTCATTTCTAAAATTAATCACTTTATATATATATTTATAATAAAAATATAAATATTGAATAATAGTTCAAAATTTAAGTGAATTACATAGAAAACATCTTATACCAAATTTCGAAAATAAAGACGAAGAAGAACAATTGATTAATAATAAAACAGATGAAATAACACAGGTATATTGAATATAAATATATATATATATATATTTATATGTTTATTTATTTATTTTTGCAATTTTATTTATGGAAAAATATATATTATATCTGTTACATATAATTATAGACTATTGTATCATGTCAAAGAAAAATTCAAAATTTGGGTGTACCAGATACACTTGATTCACAAAGTGCTAAGTTGAAAAAGAATATACAAGTATCATTGGCAACCAAAATACAAGATTTATCTCAATTATTTAGAAAAGCACAATCATCATATTTATCAAGTAATTTTTTTTTTGTTGTTGTTGCTTTGTTATTGTTATTGTTATTTAATAATAAAAATAAATAAAATAAATATAAAAATAAATATATATATATAAATAAATATATATCGAAATAATAATAATAATAATAATAATAATAATAATAATAATAATAATAATAAATATAATAATTTTATTTATTTATTTATATATATTTAATGTTTATTTTAATATTATATAGAATTAAGAAATATTGAACAAATAAATAATAGTTTAATAACGACAGATTCAATTAATCCACAAAATGGAATACCGGGTTTCGATGAAGAAGATGATGACGAATTATTGGTATATATATATATATATATATAAATTATAAATATTATTTATAAAATTTTGTTTTATTATTATTATTATTTTTATTATTATTAAATATATAAATTATATTGTTATATATTATTATATATTATTAAATCAATTTTTCTAATATATTTATGTAATGATTTTTTTTTTATAAATTAAATAAACAGTATGTTTCAAGTAGTCAACTACAATTATTGGAGGAAAATTCTACTGATCAAATTGTCTCAGCGAGAGAAAAAGAAATTAATGAAATTTCAAAATCAATAAATGAATTATTAGGAATATTTAGAGAATTACAGACAATGGTTATTGATCAAGGAACTATATTAGATAGAATTGATTATAATATTGAACAAGTAGATACAAATATGGAAAATGCCACGGTTCAATTAACGAAAGCCACAAAATATCAAAAAAGAACTCAAAAAAGTATGGCTATATGCTTAGTAATATTAGCAGGAGTATTAATACTGTTTATAATAATTGTTTTATTGAAAGTAATGAGTCGTAGAGGCGATAAAGATAATACAACAAAAGGAAATTCATGAAATTGAATAAATAAGAAATATCATAATAACAAAAACAAATAGTAAAAACAAAAAAGCAAAATAATAATAATAATAATAATAAAAAAAAAGAAAACAAAAATAAAATTAACAAATCAAAAACTAAAAATGATTTAGAAAAATTAAAAGAATAAAAAAAAAAAAATAAATATAAATTGATAAAAATATATCATCATAGAAACCTAATCAAATCAAAATAAATCATACTATATTTAAGATAAAAGAATTTTTTTCATAAATAAAAAAAAAAAAAATAAAAACTATTTTTTTTTAAAAATAATTATATTTATTAGTTAAAATCTTTATAATTTATATTTGTTATAACTATTAATAATATATTTTTTCTTTATTCCCATTAATAATATGTATAATTATTATTACTATTAGATTTTATTTATTCAATTTATTCTTGTATTTAATTTTACTTTTTATTTATAATTTAATTATTTATTTATATTATCATATAATCATATATTAATTTATTATTAAACAAAATAATTTTTTTTTTTTAATATTTTTATATTTTATTTATTTTAGAGAAGTAGAAAATGAATGTTGTTATTTTATTTTATTTTATTATTTTTTTTTTATTTTTTTATTTATTTATTATAAAAAGATAAAGTAAAAGATTTATCATTCATATCGGAAATTATTTAATATATATTATATGGAAATAAAAAAAATTTTTTTTTGAAATTTATCCTTTATTGAACCAAAAATTTTTTATAATTTTATGATTTTAATTATATATTATTTTCTTTTGATTTTTGATAATTAACTTTATTTTCTTTGAAATGCTATTATTATAATATTAATTAATTTTTTATTATTATAATATAATTTTTTTTTTCAAATGTGGGTTTAATTAAAATCTTCATTAATTTCAAAAAACTTTAAAATAATAAATGATCTAAAATATTACATTAGTAAAAAAATAAAAATAAAAAAAAAAAAAAAAGCAAAAATAAAATCAAATATATATATATATTTATTATTTTTTAATCTAACATATAAAGTTGTAAAAAATAAAAGTAAAGTATGAATAGTTCAATTAATAATAATATAATCAATAATCATAAAAGCGATATAAATGAAAAGGATGAATCAAAAAAAATAATAAATGAAAATATTAATGAATTAACTGAAAAGAATACTGAAGAGAATAATGTAAATGAACCATTAGTATATCCTACTAATACAGAGGTTGATCAATCTATTAATATAATAAATAATTCAAATAAAAAAAAAATAAAAAGTGTTAAATTTAGTAGTAATGAAAATGTATTAAATTATAATGAGGATAATAATAATATAAAAAATGTTGATATGATGAATGATAATAATAAAATAGAGAATAAAGATATATTAGAAAAAGAAAAGTTAAAGATGGATGATAAAAATAATGATAACATAGATAACAGTAAAAGTAATATTGAAGATAATAATAACAATAAAAATAATCTTGAAGATAATAATAACAATAAAAATAATCTTGAAGATAATAATAATAAAAATAATAATATTGATAATAAAGATGATATTATTAAAAGTAATGAAAATGAAGAAAAAAAACAGCTTAGTAATCATGACAATGCTAGTAATGATAATAATAATGATAATGTTGATAATGATAATGATGATAATGATAATGAAGACTATTTATATGAGAGTAATATAAGATTAGATGAAAATGATGATGGAAATGGAATTATGAAAAATGGTAAAAAAGTAATTATAAAACTTAATAATGATGGAAACGGATCATCCACGGATAATAAAAATAATTTATTAGAATTAGATGTTGACCAATTAAATAATATAGAACAAATTCGATTTATTATAAAAATTGGTACTAATGCTCAAGATCATTATAATACCAAATATGGTTTTATTTCAAAATATCGATTTTATTCCAAATATCATATTCTTCATGTAGATCATCATATCAAATTACCGTCACATTTTACAGAAGGAAAAATTCGAGCTAGTGAAATTAAAGGTTCACAAAATTTAATTAATATTCAAAGAAAAAGACATTTATATTCTATGGCTATTTTAAATAATTCTAATATTATAAATATTATGGACATTGATGGACTATCTAATGTTAATCATGTTTTAACAGTAAAACTAGAAGAAAAATTATCAAAATATGTTTTATTAGAAAGAATAGGATATTATGCAGCTTGTTCCGAGAATAGCATTATAGAAGTAAGAAATAAAAAAAAAAGAATAAAAAAAAAGAATATGATTATTTAATTTATATGGAAGATATAATATAATTTAAATATAATTAAAACTATTTATTATAATATCCTATAGATATTTAATCCAAGATTTGAATTAAATAATTTTTTCCATACAGAATTCAATGTTTTTGAGTTAGTTTCTTTTTTTTTTTTTTAATATGATACATATAATTATTATTTAATGCTATCAAATGGAAAAGCTAATATTTTTATTATATAAATATTAAACATGAAAAATATAAAACATTAACATTAAATGTTAAAAAGTGTAAAGTATAATCATTTGAAAAATGAACTTATTGTTTTTGGAACGCATAATGTTAATGTAAGAAAAAAAAAAGATATATATATATTTTCTTAATATAATATAATTAATATATTATATTATTAATTTTCATATCTTATTATATGTAACGAAAAATACTTTTTTTTTTTTTTTTGATATATAGATTTATTCATTGGATATTGATACAAAGGAGTAATTATAAATTTAAATAAATTATATTTATGTTGCCATTTTGAGTATTTATGCTAAATATTATGAATTTTTTTCTTTTTTTAATAATTTATTATATGATATATTTATTTTCATTTATGACATATAAAAAGTTGTCAAACTATTGTTGCTCAAAAATTAAGATTGGAATATAATACAGAATTACCTGAAGAAGAATGGATCATGAGTTTTTATTTAAATGAATTAATGTCAAAATTATATTTAATATTGAAAAAGATTGCAATTGTAATTAAAAAAAAATATATATATATAATATGTATAACTAAAAATTAAAGAATATTATTTATTATTTAATATACATATGTATAATGAATATTATATATATATTATAATTAAAAATATTATATTAATTTATTTTTTACAATATACTATTAATTATTAAATATATATATATTCAATAAAAAGATTATTGATATTGAAACTGGAAAAGAAATTAAAAGAATAAAAAATGTATCTAATAAATGGATTTCGAGAATAACTTCTTATAATCCATTTTATTATGATATTATTGGAATGACTGATGGATCAAGTAATTTAAATTAAAAATATTATTAGATAAATGATCATTATTAAAATGAACAAAAAAAAAAAGTGAATAAATATAAATGGTTACAAAAAATGAATAACAAAATAATATATATATATATATTTATATTTTCTTTTCATATATTTTAAGTACAAGTACGAAATAGTTCAGATGATTTATTACATGTTTTTAATAATCATTCTAGTAAAATTACTGGATTAGAAATTGTTCCTAGAAAACCTGCATTTTTATCATCTTCATTAGATGGCACTATTGGATTATTTAATTTAGTTAATTTTCAAGAAATCTATCGTTTATACCTTAAAGAACCATCTTTAGGAATAAATATTATTGACGAAAATCAATTTTTGACTTATTCCGAAAGAGAAGTTATTCTTTATAATTTTAATAATATTACAGATTGTTTTACAGCATTAAAGTAATATACTATATAAGATTTGATTGCATAATCATTATTTTAATATAATAATAAGAGAATATTAATTAATCATCAATTACTATTTCTAAAAAATTAATAGATCACCACCAATTAGTTTGGAATTTAGTAAGAGTATTAATTGTCCTAATAGAGTTGTATGTAGGACATTAGATGGAGGTATAAGACTTATTTCACCATTAACAGGTGAAATTTTAACCACTGCTATTCCATATATAGATAATGAATTAATTATGGATGTGCTTTATAGTCCTGCATTAAGTAATAAAAATATTAAATTATTTTAATATTTTTTATTTTTATAGAATATGTATTTGTATAACTGCAAAAATTGAAAAAAAAAATTTAAATATATATATTTTTAATTTCTATTGTTTATTAATTCATTTTTATTATATATATATAAATTGTTTCTAATTTATTATTAGATTATATTTATGTTATAAAATATGATGGAGAAATTTGGATTTTTTCAACTGAAACAAATCCATGTTCAATTATTAATATATGGAAAGAATGCAGTAATGTTTAACATATATATATATAAATATTATTAAATTATCATTCATATTATTATTAATTTTTTAATTAATATTTATATATTGTTATTTAATATATAAAGAAAAAGAAAATATTACATGTGCAAAACTCTATGAAGATTTTTTGATACCAGAGAAATCATTAACAGGTTTTTCATTATTAATATGTGGTACTAATAATGGTTGTATTATATTTTTAGGAGAATACGGAACTACTAAATTTAAATATATGGTATAAGACTATAAAACAAAAGAAAGAAAAATATAATATATTTTTGTCATCACATAAATTTAATATATATATAATATATAAATTATTATTATAAAAAATAGGCACATACAAAAGAAGTTACATGTTTATATGTAAATACAGAAAAAAAATATCTTATTTCTGGAGGAAAAGGTAATTTTTGTATATTTATTTATTTATAATATATTATATAATATATATAATATATTTTTATATATATAATATAATTTTTTTTAATAAATAATATTAAAAATTATATTCATCATATATATATTTATAAATAAAATATGGTTAAGATTATACTATTAATGTAACTGAATTGGATTTCAGATTAAAATCTATCATCAAATCTTCAATAACCATAACAACTACATTTATACCATGTCAAATATCTAATATTCATAATATTTTATGTGTTTCCTCGGATGATTTTTCAGTTCATACTATAGAATTTGATATTGAAGAAAAGACAAGTAGAGAAATTATTAATCATGATAAAATAGATGATCATACAGATATTATTAGAGCCATTTGTCCTATTAATCGATTAGAATTATTTGTTACTGTTGGTCAGGATAAATATTTAAAAATCTGGGATTATGATAATTGTTTAATAAAGTAAATTTTATAAATATATATTTTTTGTGTTTATATATAATTATTTATCTTATTATTTATATTAATATATTTATATTAATATATTTATATTTGTTAAAAAATATAGAGATATTTTATTTGAAGATTCCATGTGTGCAATATGCTGTATTGAAAACACTTTAGATTTATTAGTTGGTGTTAGTGATAGAATTGATATATTAAAAGCTTCAGAATGTAAGTTAAAAAAAAAACAAAGATAAAAATATAAATAAAAATAAAGATAAAAATAATCAATATATATATATATATATATATATATATATTGATTGGTATATATTTATTAAAGATATTAGAATAAAAAATAAAAATTACGATATATAAACCAATTAATTTTATTATAATTATAATTTATTATTATTTATTATTATTATTTATTGATAATATTACTATTTTTTGATTAAAATATTAGATTTACCCTCAATTGTTGTTTCTTTAGCTCAAGTTTTAAATAAGTATTATTCCAAACCTTTAGAATATGAGGATCCATTACCATTTTCAGATGATATAAATATATTGAAAAAAGTTTCACCTGAAGAAACGCCAACTTATTATGATGTTTCTGCTTTTGAACGAAAAAAAGACAATATTTTTGAAAATATTAATATGTGTAATGTTATAAAAAAGATGTTAAGAAGGAAAAGAATTAAAGAAGGAGAAATAAATGATAATAATAATGATAATGAAGAAAATACACCATCATTAAAAAATGATATGAGTTCTTATTTCAATTTTTCAGATATTTGTGAAACTTTAGAAAAGTATAATGTAACTGCTTCGGTTAAACTAGATGATGATAATGAACTTTCTAGTGTATTTTGTGAACCAGAAGAATTAGAAGGATTTGCTCATCTTAGAAATTTAGGTTTAATTCGAGAAAGTTATTCTGTTCTTAATTTAAATGAAGATAAAGATATTATTTTCTTTAATTCCTTTAATGACTTGAATATTATGACTTTAAAGAAAAATAAAAGAAAGAAAAAGACAACACCTAATAAAAAAAATAGTTATATTAAGAAATTACATTCAGCAACTACAAAAATTCTTGGTTTTGTAAAAATACATATTTCTTTAAATCAAAGTTTAAAAAAAAATGAATTTAATCGAGAATCAAAAGAAGTTAATATTGATGAATCATCACCAGAAAATAATGAATTAGATAAAGAAATTGAAGAGGATATTATTAAAGAACAAATTGATTCTGCTATTAATTATTCAAAAGTTGTTACTTCTAGTGCCATTAAACGTTTTACAACCACAAAATTAAATGGTATTCAAGATCTTATATTTATTGAAGAATATCAAAAATATTCAAAATATAAATCTTTTTTAGGAAAAGAAGATGATTTTGAAACAAATTTAAAAAAACCAGTTCGTTATCTTAACCCAACTTCACCAAATCAAAGTCTTTTTGTATGTTTATATATTATACTTTTTCTTTTTCTTTTTTTTTTTTTTTAATTTTAAGAAATTTTTAATTTATTATGTTTATTATTTATATATAATTATTTTTAATATTTATATACATTTATTTTTATATATTGATTATTATTTATATTATATACTTTAGATGGATTTTAATAAAGATGAAACGGAATTTTCATATACAAATTATGGTATATAATTTAATTTTATTAATCGTATAAAAAACTTTTTTTTTATTATTGTTATGATTTATTTTAAATAAATTATTAATTATTAATATATTTATATACTGTATAATATTATTATTATATTCCTATCTATCTATCTATCTATCTATATATATATATATATATAAAGAAAAACAAATAAAAAATTTTACACATATAAAAGATGAAGGAGTTAAAAAAACAAGATCAACAAGAAAAAAAGAAGTTTTAGAAAAAAAAAATAATTCTAATTCGAGTAATAATGAAAATATTGAACAGCAAACAGAAAATCAAATAATTTTAAAAAATGAGAAAAAAATACCTAAACCAACAATACCTATAGCACCCGATGGATATATTCCAAATTCAATTATTTTAAAAGTAATACATGAATGGAGAAATAAAAATCCTGATTTTACAATTGAAGTTTTTAATAATAAAAAACGAATTAACTCAGAATTAGATCTTTTAAATGAATTTGATCAAAAAATAAATAATATTAATAATATTGTGAACGAATATGAAATAATTAAAGAACTTTTAGGAAGATATCGTGAACGTAAGAATCAAAAGAAATTAGTAGAAATGGAAAAAATTAAAAAAAATAATATAAAGTTACACACAGAATTTAGTTCCTTTTTAATACCTCAATCTTCTATTCAACCACAAAATAGTTTTCTAAATAAATATTTTAATGGTGTTATGCCATCCATAAATATAAAAAAAAATGATGATGAAGAAAAAGAAAAAGGTGAAGAAGAAGAAGAAGAAGAAAATGGTAAAAATGTTATTAAAGATTCAAGTACATTAAGTCAATTTAAAAAAAGTGGTACACTTTATGATAGAACTGCAAGTACTCTGATTAATAAAACTATGACTGGTAATGGTTTATTAATTGATAATAATAAAAATATGACAAGAACAAATACTATAATGAATGGTAGTAATGTGAATGAAAGTAATAAATTTTTAGCTATAAAGTATTTAAATGATGAAATTGATATTCAAGATAAAACAGAAAAAAATAGTACTATAGGAATAATAGATGAGAACGTAGAAGGTGATGTGGATGAAGAAGATGATAAAAATAATGAAGAAGAAGAAGAAGAAGAGGGGGAGGAAGAAGAAGAAGGTGAAGGTGAAGGTGAAGGTGAAGATGAAGATGAAGAAGGAAAAGAAGAAGAAGAAAATGGTGATGTAGATGAAGAAGAAAAAGAAGAAGAAGAAAATGGTGATGAAGATGAAGGTGACGATGAAATAAATTGTGATGATGAAAATGAAGAAGATGAAGATGAAGAAGAAAATAAAAAAAATAATGGAGAAGAAAGTGCTGATAATAATAAAATAGATACTAATAATGATGATAATAATAATAAAGAAAAAAGCTATCAATATTATTCTAAAAGTGATATTCCAGAAGAAATTCAGAAGTTAATAGAAACATTTTGGTTTTCAAAAACACTAGTAAATTGAAATTATTAAAATAAAATAATAATAATAATAATAATAATAATAATAATAATAATAATAATAATAATAATAATAATAATAATAATAATAATAATAATAATAATAATAATAATAATAATAATAATAATAATTTATATTATTATTAATAAATATATTTTATTTATTTAAATAATTATATATATAGATATTTAAAAAAGATGTTAACCGTATTAGAAGAGATGAATTTAAAATGGTATTATTTTTTTTATTGATATATAATTATTATTATTAATTATTATTATTATTATTAGTATTACTTATTTATTTAAAATTATTTAAAAATATTTTATATTAATATTTATAAGATGGATGAATGTAGTCCTGCCAAGATATTACCTAAGATTTTTAGAATTTTTAATGATAAAGATACGAATGAATTAATTAAAATTGAAATAGTAAATTATTTAAAATATTATGATAATTTGAAATCACAATATGATGAAGATTATACTTCTAACCAGATTATTGAATTTTTATGTGACTATCTTAAAACTAAATGGAATGAAGATTTAGAAGAAGAAGATATAAATGTAAATATTTTGTATATCTATATATATATATATATGTATTTTTTTTTTTTTTTTTTTTTTTTTCAAATATTATTTATTTAAACATTTATTTATTTCAATAAATATTAAGCATAAATATAAATATATAAATATATAAATATATAAATATATAAATTAAAATTATATTAAAATTATTATAAAATAATTTTTTTTAATAATCATATTTATATTTTTTTTATTATTAGTTAAGGATAAATATTTTGGATTCGTTATGTGAATATGACCGAAAATCTCCAGAGTTTTTATTAACTTTGTTGTTTTTATTAAATTTTAAAAATGATATTATAAAACAAACAGCATTAAATCATTTAGAAATATTAAATCTTTCTAATATTTCATCGAGTTCTTTAATGAAAAAAATAAAACAATTTTTCTTTGTAATATATTAAAATTAAAATATATATATATATATATATATTAATTTTTTTTTATATTATGTAATGCTAATATTAATTATCCAATTTTTAATATTTAATTTTTGATATTTATATAACAATCAAAGAAAAGGGTCGATGAAAAAGAATCAAGTAACTATAATATATTATAATATAATATTATATAAGATATATTATTATTTATAATATTTTTTTTTAATAATTATTAATTATTATAAATATTTTAGTATATAAGGTTAAAAAATCAAATGACAGTATTAATAGTAATAATGATATAAAAGGAAGTCAAAGCCAAAATTTAAATAATAGTAAGAATAATATAAATAATGAAAATAATATAGATAATAATAATTCAACTGAAAATGATGAAAATGTAGATGAAAATTATAGTATTTATGAAGATAAAAACTATATACCATTACCAATTAATGAAATAAGTAATCATATTTCCGAATTATTACAAGGACTTTTGAAAAAATTCTTTTTATATGTTAAAATTCCATCAAGGTATAAAGAAACAATAAAAAAAATGGAAGTTAATTCATTATCAGTAATGAAGAAAAAACATTTTAAACTTGTTGAAAAGGAAATTGAAAAAGAATTAGAAATAAATCCAAGTAAATAATTTTATAATAAATTATATAAAAATGATCATATCATTATATTATAATAATTATTTTAATTACAATAATATAATTTAATGTCTTTTTATTATTTTATATAACAAAAAAAAAAAAAAAAAAAAAAAACGAAAATATTATATATTAATATATATTAATTAATTTATATTTATATATTGTTATTAGATTTTGAAACAGATGAAATTTTTCATTCATGTTCTGAATTAGATGATAATAGAATATCTGTAATTTTTTATATATATATATTTATAAATTAAATTAATAATCAATAGATTTTTTTTATAATTTATGATTTAAAATAGATTATCCTTGGAATATATATAAATATATATATTTATATATCTATTATTATTTAATTAATTAATTTATTTATTTATCTATTAATATATATTATTATTTATATATATAAGGCTGATAATCATTATGCCGAATTTGCACCAGATCCTTCAAGTTTTAGGATTTTTCGTAATCCTTTAATTATTATGATTAATCCATCTACTTTTGATTATATACCACCTATTATTCATTATTTTAAATTAGAGAATAAATTTCAAACAAAAAAAGCTAATGAACAACGAGTTATTATGGAAAAAAGAAAAAAGAAAGAAATAGAAAAACAAAAAGAATTAGAAAGACGTAAATTATATAATACATTTATGGAAGAAAGAGAAAAAAAGTATAAAGAAAGATTAGAACAACGTAGATTAAGAGCTTTAACAGCAGTTAAACCAAAAAAATCTGAATCTATTCTTCATTTACCTAGTATACCTAAAAATCGTAAAAAGTATAATATAAAAAGTTCAGCTAAATATGGTCAAACTCATTGTAGTAAATGTCATCCATCTCGTGAAACTGTATGCTACCCATTACATAGTAAGTATAAATAATATATTATATAAAGTATTTAATATTTATAAATAATGTTTATAATAATTATTTAATACAAGAAATAGCAAAAATATTAACAAAAAAAATATTAAAATAAATTAAAAAAAAAAAAAATTAAATAAAACATTATTATGAAATATTATTAATATTAATATTTAATATTAATTTTTTTTTTTATTCTTTAAATTTATTTTTAAATTTATTTTATTTTTTTTATATATTTTTTTATTTAATAAAAAAAAAAAAATAAAGATATTCCAGATAATGTAATTTGTGAAAAATGTTTAAGACGATTTAATCATATTGATATTCATTTTAAAAAGATGTATAAATCTATTCCTTATGAAGTTATTCAACCGGCACCATTTATTGAATCAAATGATGAAAGAATGAATAATCGAGCCAATGATATTCAAAAGTCAATTCTTGAAGCAATTGAAAAATCGAAAGCTAAACAAGATAATCAGAATTTATATAATAAATTGGGTTATGTTAATAGATATGTAAGTAATCATCAACAACAAACCAAAGTTTTATTAAGAGATATTAATTTACAAAAAAAACGTATTACCAATCAAATATTATTAAAACAACAAAAACAACAGAAATACAATGATATTCCTATTCAAACGTTTAGCACTAATTATCATCCATTAGATAAATCAGAACTTGATTTAATTCAACAAAATATGATACCATCAATTAATAACAAAGCTACTTATAATGTCAATCAACAGGCTGATAATTATTTTTCATCAGATTATTGGACAGCAAAACGTTACTTTATTCCAATGTATTCCTATCAAACCACTTATGATGAAGATGATAATGATGATAGATCAAGTAGTTGTCATTATCATAAATAATAAGCAATATAATAATAATAAAATAATTAATATTAATAAAAATACTACCAAAAAAAAAGTTTTAATAATTCTTTTATAGAATAATTAAATATTTTCCCAATATACCTATAAAATTATAAAATATATATATATATATATAATAATAATAATATATACCCTTTATATAAATATCAATTTTGTAATTTAAAGTATATATCTATCTCAGTATATTGTATTAATTTTTAATAATAATAATAAATAATAATAAATAATATTTTTATTCTAAAAATATTAAAAATAAAAAAAATGAAAATGTAAATTGAAAAAAGTAATAATAATAAAAAATTTTATTTTGTTTTGTTTTATTTTTATTCTTTAATTGCTATTTTGTTTTATAAAAAATGTCTCAATTTTACTAGGAAATTGTAATTTTTTTTTTTTTTTTTTTATTTTTATTTTTATTTTTATTTCGTTTTTGTGTTATTGAAGAGGTACAAATTAAATATTAAAACATTAAAACAAAACAAAACAAAAACAAAACAAAAAACTAACCATGGTTAAAAAATATTTACTGAATCTTAAATAATATTAAATATTAAAAAAAACTTTTAAACTATAATAAATATTATTATTATAAAAATCAAATACAAAAAGTTTAATTCTTATTTAATTTTAAATGACTAAAAATTCATTAATACTAAAAAAGTATATTTTTAATAGAAATAAAAATAATTTATGTTAAAAACACTTTTTTATATATAATAATAACATTTTTCTTCTCTTTTTTTTTTTATGTTTTATGATAATTCTTTTTTTTTTTATATTTTATGATAATTATTTAATTAAAAAATAAAAAGCATAATAAATCAAAAAAAAAAAAAAAAAAACTTTCGAAATATAAACATTCATCCTTTTTTTCATCCTTAAATGAATGAACTAAACATTAATAGTAATGCATTATTTTTATTATTAATATTTATTATTAATTTATATAAAACATTATAAATACTTTATGTAAGGATTAATATTAAACATAGAAAATTATAAATTAATTATTGCATTGTAATAATAAATGTAATAATTGATTTATTAAACAAAATATTTATTATAAATATAAATATATGATTATTAATTATTAATAATAAATATTTGAAAGTTTATATATTTTACGTCTTTTTTTTTTTTTTTAAATTATTATAAAAGAAAAGATTATTAAATACATTTTAATTTCATTTCATTTAATTATGTCTCTTTTAATTGCAATTATGATACATTCCATTATACAATAAACTGTAAAATTGTTAATGTGGAATGTTGATAGTTTAAACCATCTTTTTTTTTTTTTTTTTTTTTAATAACATTTTTATTTAATATAATATACTTTAAAGTATATTTTATATTTCTATTTAAAATATATATAATTATTATTATATTATTATATTATTAATATTCTTTTTAGTATTATTTGAATATTAAATTAATATATTTTTGTTTTATGTTTTTTTTTTTTTTTTTTTTTTTGAACTAATAAAAGAAAAATTTTATTATGAAATTACATACCGCTAACATATTAAAAATAATATATTGTAATTAATATAATTAATACATTCAGTTTAATATTATTTTATTACTAATATTACATTATATTATATTATGTTATATTATATTATACTATATTATGTTATATTTGATTGTATTATTTATTTAATTATTTATTTATATATTCATTTATTAATTTATTATTCATTCCTATAAATTCATTAATTAATTATTTATTTAATTAGTTAATTATTCATTCATTTATTTTTATTCTATTTAATATATTAATAGAATAAATATTTTAATTTTGATAATTTAATTAATTAAATTTATTTTAAATATCATGTTCTTAATATAATATCATATATTATAATATAGTATAATATATTATATTGTAAAAATAGTTTAATTGTAATTTTTAATAGGATGAAAATCATATATTAAATAATATTAAATAATATTAATTTATTCATAGTTCATATTAAGAATTATATAAAAATTGATAAATTTATTTATAAAACTATATAATTTATTTTTTTACCGTAGTGTAACAATTTCTAAAAAAGATTTCTGTGTAACGTCTATTATGGTATATTTATTTAAATTTTTATTAAATTTAAACTTTATTAATTATTTTTATTTAAAATTTTATATTTATGATATATATAATATAAAATATCTCTTAAATTATATTTAATAAAATTTTAATTAATAGATAATAGAATAATATAATATATTAATTATTATATAATATCATTATATATTATAATATAGTCTAATATATTTCTATTGAATTTATATATTTATTATATAATACATAATCATAAATATAATATATAAAATATATTAAAATAATTAAAAAATATAAAAATAAATTTTATAAAAAAATATTATTTTAAAATATTAAAAATATTAAATTTTTATTTTTCTAAATAATAAAATTTTATTATTAATTTATTTCATATTTTCATATTTTTTTTTTTTATTATTATTATTATTTTTTTCCATTAAACTTTATTTTGTTTTATCTTTTTGTTATTTTTTATCTTTTAGATTTTAACTTTTTTATTATTTTTAAATCAATTTATTGCTTTTTTTTTTTTAATTATATATTTATTAATTAGAAATAGACTTTAAAAATATAATTGTTTGTTTTTTTTATTATAAAAAAAACATTATAAACAATATATTTATTGTAAATTATTAATTTCATTCATAATAATTGTATTTAATTGTATATTTTTTGTATATTTAATTTATTTTAATATCACTAATATAAGTAATCAATGGATGAAAAGTATTAATTAATATATTTAAAAAAAAAAAAAAAAAGAGTTCTAAAATTAAAGAACAAAAGTCAATTAACATTTAATAATAAAGATAATTATTATTAAGAAGGTTTATAGATTATAATAAAATTATATAGATTATAATAAATTATAACTATAAAACAAATTCAAAAAAAAAAAAAAATAAAATAAAATAACATATTTTTAAATACCTTTAAATTTGAAATCAATTAATATTTTAAGTGAAATAGAAAGGATTAAAAGGTAATAATAAAATATTGTATTTATAAATATAATATATTAATAGATAATTATATAATTAAATAAAAAAAATGTAATTTATAATTATAAATATTAAAATATATATATTATTGAAATTTAAATATAAAATTTTTAAAATTCATAAAATTATTTAATTAATCTATTAAATTTATTATATATTTATTATATATATAATAAATATTTTTTATTATCAATATTTTATTATTTTATTATATATATTATATATAAAGTTATACAAAATGTCATTTTTAAAGAAATCAATTTTATTTTCAATTTTATCATTGGCATATATTAATTGTCAAGCAGAACATTGGCATGGAATACATAACAAACGTTCATTGGAAGGTTCAATAGATAAAGCAAAATTTAAATTAGAAAAAGCATCTATGATATTTCCAAAAACTGATTTTAATACATATGAAAGACCAGAATTAGTAACTCGTTCTTATAAGGAAAGTGATTATAATAATACTAATAATAATGGTAAATTAGAAATACTTAAAAAGTTTAGACCTGGTAAAAGAAGGGTATTATATAGAAGAAATAATTTAAATGCAACAGAAATTGCAAAGCAATTCATGAAAGAAAAATATCCAAATATTGAATATATATTTACTAATATTATGGATTTTGATGAATCAGATATTGCTTCAATTCATATGGCTCAATCAATTAATGGAGTTGAAATTTTAAATACAGCTATTAATGTTAATATTGATAAATTATCTGGTGGTATTATTTCATCAGGTGTATCAATTTGGAATGATATCGAACCAGCCAATAATGCAATGTCAACGGAACAAATAGATTTGAAAGAAGCTGTAATAATTGTAAATGAAAATTTAGAAATATCAGATAAAACTATTGATCCTGACCAATTACATATTGAGAAAGCATTTAATAACCGTTATAAAGTAACTGGTGTACCCTATTCATACGATGGTACATTAATGGCAAGAAAAATCTATACTGGTGTTAACCCAACCGAAGCTGAACCTATTTGGGAACTTACTGTTGAAATAGATATTAATTTATATGTTATATGTGTTGGAATAAATACTGGAAATATTATTCAATTTCAAGATATTACTAATCATGTTACTTATAGAGTAGTTCCATTAAATAGATCACATGTTGGTAATTCCGCTCGTGTTACTTACACAGATCCATATCTTAGTTTAGGATCAAGAAATGGATGGCATAATGATGGTACCTATAGATATCAAGATACAAGAGGTAATAATGTACAAGTATATGAAAATGGAGATGGAGATAAAGATTTAGATGAAAATACGAGTGGTGTTGATGGTGGAAAAGATATGAAATTTGAATTTATCTATGATGAAGAAAAAGAATCCATAAAAGATAATCAAAAGGCTGCTGCTTCAAATGTTTTCTATGTAACCAATTTATTACATGATCTTTATTATGAATTAGGTTTTACAGAAGCAGAAGGTAATTTCCAAACTAATAATTTCAGTGGTGAAGGTATAGGTGGAGATCCAGTCATCGTTATTATTAATGATCGTTCCGGTAAAAATAATGCCCAAATGACTACTGGTATTGATGGTGTTCCTCCAAAACTTAGATTATACCCATTCACCGAAAAAGAATCAGTAGAAAGAGATCCAGCTTTTGATAATCAAATTATTATTCACGAATATACACATGGACTCTCCCAACGTATTACTGGTGGACCAGGTAATGTTAAATGTTTAATGAGTCCTGAATCCAATGCTTTAAATGAAGGTTGGAGTGATTTCTTTGCCAATGCTATTCAATTTAGAAGTGATAGAGATAGAAATACCGAATTACGTCTTTTCGAATATGTTATTGATGGAGCTAGAAATTTCCCTATTACCTCTAATATGAGAGTTAATCCATTAATGTATAGTTATCTTACCCATGATGTAGATGAAGATTTAGATACCTATGGTGGTGCCGAAGTATGGTCAGTGATGTTACATGAAATATTTTGGAATGTTGTAGAAAATTATCAAAGTAATGAAAACTTTTTCTTAAAAGATCAACAAACTGAAGAAAGTGATTCCTCGAATTTACTTGTAATGAAAATGATTATTGAAGGAATGAAACGTCAACCATGTAATCCCACCTTTATTAATGCCCGTGATTCTATTTTTGTTGGATTAAATAATTATCATGATAATAATCTTAAATTAACTTGTTTATTCTGGATAGGTTTTGCTAGAAGAGGTCTTGGTAAAGATGCTGTAGAAGGATATGAAGAAGATGGTAAAATTGTATATAAAAATAATGTATCTATTCCAGAAGAATGTGAAATATTTAGAACCAAAAGTAATAGTTAGAAAATACTTAAAAGAAAAATAATAAATTTAATAATAATAATAATAATAAAAAACAAAAACAAAACAAAGTAAAACAAATCACAGTAATATATATAAAGAAAAAATAATTAATATTAATTTAAATTAAATTAAATTATTATCAAATATCATTAAAAAAAAAAAAAAAAAAAAAAAAAGCATATATCATATTTATATAAATATAATTATTCTTATTATTTTTTTTTTCTTCTTATATATAATGAATTTGTTTTGTTTTGTTTTGTTTTATTTTATTTTTAAAATATTAAAAAAAAAAAAAAAAAAAAGAAATCAATATATATAATACTCATCTATATAAATGAATTCATTTCTGTAATAATTAATTAATTTTACTTTATATAATAATACTAATAATAATAATAATAATAATAATAATCTCTATAATTAATTTCGACATTTTTACATTTTTACATTTTTATTAATCTTTTTTTTTATTTTATTTGTTAATAAATTAATATTTTTTTTAAATAATTACATAATATTAAGTAAATAATATATAATATATAATATATAAATAAAAAAAAATACGAAGTAATAATAAATAAAACAAAAATATATATATATATATAAAAAAAAAAAAAAATACACAAAAAAAATTGATTTAACAAATAATAATAATTATAATATATAAAAAAGTATTGTTGTTATTTTTTTTTTAAATTATTATAAATTTTTTTTTTTTTTTTCAAAGTTTTTAAATTTAATTATTTTATCATTTATAATAATCTTTTAAATAGAGATCACATATCACAAATTTAATAATAATTTTTTTTCATTCCATTTAATTTATCAAAAAAAAAAAAAAAAAAAAAAAAATTTTTTTTTTTTATCTATCAATTAATATATCAGTTATTTGTAAATTTTAGAATATCAATAAATAAATCAATAAATAAATAAATAAAAATAAAAATAAAATTAGATTTTTATAAAATATAAATTATTATTGTTGTTTATATATATATAAAGTGTGTGTATGTGTATGTGTCTGTGTGTTTGTTTAATAAAATATATATCATGATCTAGATTTTTTATTAATAATTATTATTTTCATTATTACTTTTATATATATATATTCATTATATAGATTTATTACTTAATGCTTTCATAAACCAAGTCATATTATAATACTGAAAAAAAAAAAGGTTACTCTCAACCATACTAATAGAAATCATTATCCTTATTATTATTTGAATGAATATTACTACTTTTGTTAATATTAAAGCAAAACAAAAAACAAAGATTAGGACAAGATTAGGACAAGATTATTCATTAATTATTTAATTATTTGAGCGATAGGATTCCCTTATTATTATTTGAATGAATATTACTACTTTTGTTAATATTAAAGCAAAACAAAACAAAGATTAGGACAAGATTAGGAAAAGATTATTCATTAATTATTTAATTATTTGAGCGATAAGATTCAATTTTAAAATTAATTTTATTACTATATTTTATACTTAATAATCACCCGAAATCTTTACTATAAATTCATTTCAAAGATAATATTTAAATTTAATCTCATACAATCCTCCTAATTTTTCAAAATTATTTATTTTATATACTTTTTTTTTAAAATTATTTATTTGTATTAAGGATATTCTTTTTTTTTTAATAATAAGTACATAGTAAAAAAAAAGAAAATCCTGAAT
Organism: Anaeromyces robustus; assembly: GCA_002104895.1. NCBI lineage: Eukaryota > Fungi > Neocallimastigomycota > Neocallimastigomycetes > Neocallimastigales > Neocallimastigaceae > Anaeromyces > Anaeromyces robustus. Next base: position 8,603 of record MCFG01000473.1, on the reverse strand, counting down.
TGAAAATAAAAAATAAAAAACTAAAAATAAAAATAAATATGAAAATAAATATTAAAAAAAAAAATTTCAATTTTACGTATATATTATTATAAATAAGAAGTGTAGCATTTTTGTTTTTTATGGCACACAATTTGTACGTCAACTTTATTGAATTTAAATATTAAAATACATGAATCATAAAAAAAAACACATAATGAAAAAAAAATGATACTAAAAAAAATAAAAACCAGTAAAATATTATAGATAATAATAAATAATACTGGAGGAAAAAAAGTAGTATAATAATATTTAAAAACAATAAATCCATACAGCCCTTAATTCTAAATATAGAATTAAAGTAAAATTGATCTATCCTATTCCACTAGGGTCGGAAATAGGATCGGCATTTGCCCTACTAGGCTGTCCTACTGTGTTATCAGCATTGACGTTCCTGGAGAGGTTGGTTTTAAATTTATTGAACAATATATGTTGTCTTTTACAGACAACAGGCATGATATCATTCAATAGAGCCGCAGATCGCAACAAGAATGGGGATTTTGAATAAGTACCAGATTCAGTCTGACACTTAAACAAACATTCCCATTCCTTTTTGTATGGACTATTGTTAATTCTATCACTAAAACCATAATCTCTACCACCAATTAAAAAAATATATATTCTATACCTATTAACAATTTTTTTACTACCTAATATATCTATATTACTTATACTATTATTACTACTTTTATAACCCTTAACAATATTATTTATTCTATTATCTACACTAGGGTTATAACTGGTCCTAACTAAACTATTAAAAAGACTATCTAAAAAATAAAAAAAATTTCTATCTAAATCAGAGAAGTGATCAATACGAAGATTTTTAAATAAGAAACAATTTATAAACCAATGATCAATTCTCTGATAACTCTCACAATGGAAACAACATGAACAACAATTAGGACAAGAATTATATTAATTATATAAATGATTTTTTATATAATTAATATAATTATATAAATGATTTTTTATATAATTAATATAATTATATAAATGATTTTTTATTTTTCTTTTTTTTTTTTTAATTTTCTTTTATTAAATAGATATTTTTATTTATTTATTTGTTTATTTATTTATTTATTTATTTTTTATGTTTTATTAGTATTATTATTATAATTATTTTTTGTTAAACTATATGGATTATAAATAGTAAAAAAAAAAATTTTTTTTCAAATTTTTTTTTTTTTTTTTTTTTTTAATTTTGAAATTCATTCTTTTAGTTAAATAAGTAGTGTTAAATCTTATTATAATTTTCTTTTTCATTATATATATAAAAAAGAAAAAAAAATAAAAACTAATAAATATATATATTAATGATGAATAAATATAAAAAAAATATATATAATATTTAAAACATAATATTAATGTTTATAATATTATTATATATATATATAAAATCAACTTATATATATATATATGTTTTTTGCTTTTTGCTTTTTGTTTTTACTTTTTTTTTTGCATTTTGCATTTTGCATTTTCTTTTTTTTTTTTTTTCTTTTTCTTTTATGAGTATTGTTATGTATTTTTTGTTTATCTTTTTTTTTTTTTTTTTTTTGACATTTGATTGTTTTTTTTTTATTATTATTTTATATTTATTTATTTTAGTATTGGATAGTAATAAATAAAAATTAGGAAATAAAAAAAAAAAAAAGAAATGAAAATTTTTTTAGAAAAGAAAAAAAAAAACTTATAAAAAGGTAACAATTACAAAATTGATATAATTATTAAAGAAAAAAAAAAAAGAATTTTTTTTTCTTTCGCGCTTATTATTATTATTTTTTTTTTTTAAAAATTAATTTAATTTTATTTGCTTTTATTATTTATTATTTATCTCTTTTTTTTTTTTTTTTTTGTTTTAAAAAAAATAATTTAAAAAGATTTTATTAATTTAATATTTTTAGTTTTATTTTAGTTTTATTTTAGTTTTATTTTTATTTTTATTTTAGTTTTATTTTATTATATTTATAATTTATAATGTAGAAAATTTTTTAAATTAAAAGTTAAATTGGAATTGTTGGAAACCACCAGAACCGAATGGACCACCATTACCAAATGGGAAACCACCGAATTGGAAACCACCAAAATCTGCAAATGGATTACCTCCTTGACCACCAGTTGGATCATTTGGATCTTCACCATTATCAAAACGTTCACGAGTTTCATCATTACTTAAAACTTCATAGGCTTCATTTAATTCACTCATTTTATGTTCGACTTGTTCCTTGGTCATATCACCATGGTATTTATCTGGATGGTATATTTGAGCTAATTTTCTGTAAGCCTTTTTAATTTCACGTTTAGTAGCGGTCTTCTTAACACCTAATATCTTATAGTAATCCTTTCTATTGGCCATTTTTTGTAATCTTTGAGCTTTTTGATAACCTTCCATAATTCTTTGATCACGTGGACTGTATTCATGAGCTGTAGAATAATCTCTTAAAGCGGCATCATATTCTTCTAATAACATAGAAGCTTCAGCACGATTAATTAATAATTCTACATCTTGGTTATCAATTTCTAAACCTTTACTACACATATTCTTTGCAACTTCGGCTTTCTTTAATCTTAAATTAGCTTTACAACCTGCAAAGTAAATCTTATACTTTAATTTATTGGAATTAAGAGCTTCAACTTCAGCAGCTAAACCATCATTTATTTTATCAACAATATCTCTCCATTTTTTCTGTTCAACAGATTTATCTATAAATTTAAGTGAACGATCTAATTTTTTTATTTTCTTGAAAAGAGCTTTACATTGTTTATGTTCTGGGTCACGACGTAAACATTCTTTAACTTCGTTTAATGAACTTTCTATTTCACCAATAGCTAAGTTTAATTCACCAACTTTTACTAAAAGATCTGTATTATCTGGTTGAAGTTTAATAGCTCTGGCATAATCACCAATAGCCATTTCAACTTCATTAATTTTATAATATGACTCGGCTCTCATTTTTCTAATTTCTAAGTTTTGTGGACAATGTTGAATAGCTTCTGAGAGGTATTGAATAGCTTGTTGATAATTCTTTCTTTTAAATTCTGATTTGGCATTATTAATTAAACGTTTTACATTATTAACACTATTGATCTATTTATTTTTGATAATAAAGAATAATAAATTAAAAATTATATTTAATAAAATATTTATAAATAACATAAAAAGAAAAAAATATTAAAAAAAATTAAATAAAAATAAAAATAAAAATAAAAAATAAAAATAAAAATAAAAAAAATTTAGAAATAATTAATTTTTTTTTTTTTATTTTAGTTATTTATTATATAAACATCTTTCTGAAAAAAAAAAAATTTTTTTTTTCTTTCTAAAATAAAATAAAAAAATAAAAAATAAAAAAAAATAATAATAAATTAAAAATTAAAAACTATATAAATTAATTTACTTACAAGTTCATCGACTTCATTGTCACTTGGTTTTAATTGTTTGTAGTGTTCAAGATCTTTCTTAGCCTTATCAAGTTCGGCAGTTTGAAGGTATAATTTTCCTCTCTTAAGATAAGCTTGTTCAAAATTTGGATTTATTTTAATAAGAGAAGAAAAATCATCAATGGCACTATCGGTTTTCCCTATATTGATATATAAAATGGCACGTCTAACATATATTAAAAAATTATTTGGATCATTGGTTAAAGCTTCAGAATAAACACTTAAAGCTTCGCTTATATTACCACTGCTAACTAAATTTTGAGCAGTTTTAAGATATTCGGTAGTAGATTTAGCTCTTGCTTTAGTAATAATGCTTAAAGCAGCAATAGTTACTAATGATAATTTTGATAAAAACTTCATTATTTATTTTATTATTATGTTTTAATTTTTGTTAAAAAAAAATGTTTATTATTTTACTATTTATTGTTCTTTTTTAAATTATTGTTTAATATTATTTCTTTTGATTTATATCTTTTTAATATTATTTATTTAAATTGTTATGAAATATTTTTTTTTATATTTTTATTTTATTCAATTATTGAATTAAGTAAAACTTTATAGTATAGCTATCTAATTAAATGCTGAATATCTAAAAAAAATACGATTAAAATATATATTTATATAATTATATTTTTATTAATACATATTTTTATCTTAATTTTATATAAAGATTTAAATTAATTATTCCTTACAAAATAAAATGAAAAAAAATGTAACAATTAAAAAAAAAACTTTCTATCACACCAAAATTATATAAAATATTAAAATTAATAATTACCTATGTAAAATTTATACAAATAAATGTTATAGGATATGAAAATGATAAAGATATATTTTTATTGTAATATCACTTTTAGATGTATATTAACTTGATAAAATAAAATAAAATAAAATTGGCTATAAAGATATTAAAAAATAATCCACATATAATAAATAACTCTATATTATTTTTTTTTTTACTTTTTTTTTTTTTTATTTTAATCTTATTTTAATTTTATTTAATTTTAATTTTTAATTTCTTTTTTAATTTTTTTTTTTTTTTTATTATTTTATTTTTCTTTTTATTTTTTTTATTGAATAAAAAAAAATATTATTACTTAATAATAATATATAGAAAAAGAAAATTAAAAGAATATTTATTTGGAAAGAAAAAATAAAAGAAAAAGAAAAATTAGAAAATAAAAGAAATTTATAACGCTTTTATATAAAATTTTATTATTTATGGAAGAATTTCAAAATTTTTATAAATAAAAATAAATGAATACAAAAGAAATAAAAAAAAATTAAGTGAATGGAAAAAAATTTTTTTCATTATATAATAATCTATATAATTCTCATCGTATATCGATTATGATTATGATTATTTTTTATTATAAATATAAAATAAATAAATAAATAAAATAAATATAAAATAAATTAATATAATATTATAAAATAAATAAATAAAATATTATAAAATAAATAAATATAATATTATAAAATAAAATAAAAAAGTTTAATTATTAATATTTATTTATTTTACTATTTAAATAATTATTTATTAGGTTATTTAATGATTATTGACTAATTTTATTATTTATTATTTATTTTTATATATATAATAATATATCATAATATACTAAATATAATTACCTATATATTAAACTTTATATTTGAATAAACTTCTTTAATATATTAGAATACAATAATATGTTATATTTCAATATTTTTGTTTATTGATTTTAATATATAATATTATATATTATATTATATTATATTATATATTCTAATTCTTTTTTTAACACTTATATTATTTATCATATTATAAAAAAATATATTTAACATTATATTTTTATATATTATGAACATATATTAATTTATTTAAACAAATATATTAATATATTAAATCCTTTTATTAAAAAAATATAAAAAAAATGCTTTTAATCTTTTAATATGAATCCTAATAATTATTAATGAAGATTGTAAAAATAATACATAACTTTTATTATTTAATAATTTTATATTTATACCATTGAAAAATATTAAAAATCCTTTATTTTTTATTATTTATTTTTTATTATTATTATTATTATATCCTTTTTTTTTAATTATTTATTTATAATGTAATATAATGTAGTACAACAAAGAATGATAAGAAATAAAAATAGTCATTTATATTTCATATTTCATATTTCATGATGTTATTAATGTTAATATATTTTATAGATGAGTTTAAACGTATAAAAAAAAATTATAAAATTAATGCTTTGGTAAGTTTAAGAATAAGTTTTTTTTTTTTACTATATTAATACAATGAAATTATAAAAAATTTATGTAATGTAATGCACTAAACTATTTGAAGATTGATTAACACTTTTTCAAGTAAATTAACATATTTATTTATTTATTTATTTATCTATTTATTTTTCTATTCATTTTATTTATTTATTTATTTATTTGTCTATTTATTTATTTATTTATTTATTTATTTATTCATTTATTTATTTATTTATTTATTTATTTATTTATTTATTTATTTATTTATTTATTTAAAATGTTTTGATTATTCTTTAATGAACTTTCTACAAAACTTTTTGATCATTAATTAAAAGTTTAAAATTTTTAAAATATTTTAATTTATTTTGATTATATTGTATTATATAATATGTAATATATTATTTATAATTCCTATTTAAATTATTAGCAAATAAAATTTTGACATTTAAAAAATGTTTCATTAAACAAGTAATTTTAAAATATTTGATAAAAGAAATATTAAATTTTTTTTATTATAGGTTTTTTATATTATTAATTTTTTATTTTTGAAATTTTATTAATAATAATTAAAATTTTTCTTTTTTTTTAAAAATGTAACTTTAATAACTAATTAAATTTATTTCTATTGATTTAAATGTATTGGTTAAATTAAATAATATATTGTTATATATATTAATATATATTAATACTTGTTCATCCATAAATATAAATATAAATAGGAAATGATGATTCTTTTTTAATAATGAATAAAATTATTTATTAAATCGTAAAAATAATTTATTTTTAATTATTATTTTTTTGAAATTATTACTTGCTCGATCTTGATTGGTTAAACATATAAACTTTGGGTGGTAAATTATGATTGGAAATTTAATATATTTATAATATATAACTTTAATATATATGATTTCTAATAAATAATAAATAAATAGACAAATAAATAAATAAATAAATAAAATGAATAGAAAAATAAATAGATAAAAAAATAAATTATTTAATAAATGAATAAATTTAATAAATATTCAAAAAAAATAATTAATAAATTAATATTTTTCGACATTTTTTTATTTTAATTTAATAAAGATAGGAATAATTAATTTATTAAAAAAAATTCATATTAATATTAAATACGATTTAATATTATATTAATATAGGCAAAAATATTATAAAAAATAAAAGATATAAAATAATAAAATAATAAAATAATAAAAAAATAATAAAATAATATAATAAAAATATATGAAAATAATGAATAATAAATTAAGAGTTTAAATAGTAAATAGTAATAATAATAATAATTAAATAATTAAACATCAAATCTAAATATATTAATAAAAAAAAGATAGATTACAAGCTCTTTTTTATAATGAAAAAAAAGTTTTCTTAATTATGATAAACTATTTTAATATTTTAATATTTGATAATTATTATAATAAAAATTTAAAACTAATGAAAAATTATGATTTTATTACATATAAAATATCTATAATTTTTTTTCTTTTAATTACATTAATTATTTTTATTATTTATTATCAATATTATCCAAATTCATTACTATTATTTAATGTATGTTATATTAATTATTATTTATAATATGTTATATCAAAAATAAAATAATAAAAAGTTGTTATTGTATAAAATATATAATAATTATGTATTTACAATTTATTAAATACACATTGTAAAAGAAAAGTAATATTTTTTTATACAAAATTTGATAAAATATATTTATAGATTATATTATAAAAAGAAATTTCTTTTTATTTTTTACTTTAAATTATAAAAAATGTTTAATTTTAATATTTAATATTAAAATAATATTATTTTATAATCATTATATTTATATTTTATATCCTATAAAATATATAAAATATTATTAGGTTACACTTTATTTAATCTAGAATAATAAAAATAATCCAAAGTAAGAATAATAAGAATAATTAATATTATAGATTTAAATCTTAAATGTTTTAGTTTTTTTATTTTTTTTTTTTTTTTTTTTTTTTTTTTTTTTGTATTTTCACATTATAATTGTTTTACAAAACAATTAACATTATAATATATTATTGAATAGGATTGATGATTAATCATTTTTCATTTTTTTTTTTTTAAAAAAAAATAATAATTAATAAAATATTTTAATAGATGTAAAAATTAAAAAATAAAAAGCAAATTAATATTATATATATAAATATATAAATATAGGATTACGAATCTAATATATTATTGTCAAAAAACATGGATAAGAAAAACGATTATTATATATATAATTTTCTCTTGAAATATTTTTTTTAGACTAGGATTAATCTTTATTTAAAATTATTAATTTAAAATAAACATACATGTGACATATATATTACATTAAAGAAATATATAATACATGAAATGTAAATTAAATACAAGTAATAAATGATACAAATATTAAAAGATCTTGAAATATTAATTTTTATTTTTTTAGTTATTATAACTGCCACAATTCCTTTTTTTTTGTTTGTTTAACTGTTCGTTTACTTTTAGTTGCAAATAAAAATTACATAAATAATAATAATAATAATAATAATAATAATAATAATAATAATAATAATAATAATTTTTTAATCTTAAAAAAAAAAAAAATAGTTGTATATATATATATATATATATAATTTTTCTGTTCTCTTTATATCATTATTATTATACTTAATCTTGAGGTATAACACTTTTAAGGTTCAGAAAATTTTTAAATAAGGAAAGAATTTTGTTTTAATAAACTTTATTATATTTATTAATTATTTATTATATTTTTGAACTTAATTTTTGTCTACATTTTTATATTAGATATTTTTAATTCTTTTTATACTTTTAAAATTATAATTATTTAATATTTGTAT
>MCFG01000472.1:2500-46964 GCA_002104895.1 Anaeromyces robustus | reverse complement strand
AATATCAAGTTAATTTTAGCGAGAAAGCCCTTAAGATATCGTCTATCCCCAGCAAATCCATCTTTCAGGATTGCATTGTCGATGTTTACTTCGTCCATATTAAAAGTTATTACTTTATTTATAATAAGAGAAATTTAATTTATTAAAACGAATTTATATCTTCAGAATAAAAATTTTTTTTTTTTTTTTTTTTTTTTTTTTTTTTTTTTTTTTTTTTTTTTTCTTTTGAGTTTTCAAGTAATATAAGTTTATAAAAAAATAAATTTAATATTGTTATTATTGAAATTGAATTTCCGACCAGTTTAAATATAATAGACTACTAATCAAGAGTCTTTCATCCGATGGTAAACGTTTTCCGTCACCCTATTCACGCGATCTATGTTCCGTCACGCGCTTCAGGATCTTATTACCACCCTTACTATACCTCTGTTGATTGATTAGTAAGGCTCGTCTATGCTGATTTAAACTGTTAAATTCAATATCAATAAGAAAAGGATATTTCAATTATCAATATTAAATTTTTATATAAATCAACAATAAATTTTCTTAAAGAAAATTTTTTTTTTTTTTTTTTTTTTTTTTTTTTTTTTTTTTTAATATAATAATATTTTCTTTTTAATAATTAAAATTAAATATTTTTATAACAAATTATTTATAAATTATTAAATAACTTCAGGTGATAGAACCCTTAGCTCTTTTGTTATAACCGTTATATAAACGCTAAGATATTCGACTGTTAATATTAATTAAAAATTAATAAAAGGTAGGATATTATTAATTTCTTTTTTTAACGACTAACTTAATTAGCCTTAAGAAAAAAATTATATGAGCTACCTCAGTTGTCAAATATCCCAGAAAACAAAAGTATTACGTATCGGCAGTTGATTAAGCTACCTCGCGTAGGAAGTCACAGGAAGCTGATTTAAAGAAAATTTATAACAATTTATATAAAAATATTTATTTTTCTTTTATTAAAAAGAAAAATATTTTATATTATTTTTTTTTTTTTATTTGTTTTATTACAATTATTTGTTTATTTTTTATTATGTGTTTTATTTAAATATTATATTTTTATTCACTTATTAATTGATTTATTTAAAAAATATTTATTCATTCACTTATATATTTAAATTTTATTATTGGATTTATTTAAATTTCTTTGTATTTATTTATTTTTTTTTCATATTTTTTTCCTTTTTTGTATATTTTAGTCAAGTTTACTTTAATTGTAATGTTTTATTCTCTTCTAGTTTGGTATTGTTTTAAATAAAAAAGATTTTTTTTATTGACAGAATTGATTTTGAAATTTTGAGATTGAAATTTCAATTTGCAATTGAATTTAAATTTGATGATAAAAAAAAAATTTTTTTTTTTTTTTTTAATTAATACTAAATTGGAATTTGTAATCAAAATTTAAATTTAAATTGGATTTAAAATTAAGAATAAATTGAAATTGAAATTGAAATTGAAATTGAAATTGAAATTGAAATTGAAATTGAAATTGAAATTGAAATTGAAATTGAAATTGAAATTGAAATTGAAATTGAAATTGAAATTGAAATTGAAATTGAAATTGAAATTGAAATTGAAATTGAAATTGAAATTGAAATTGAAATTGAAATTGAAATTGAAATTGAAATTGAAATTGAAATTGAAATTGAAATTGAAATTGAAATTGAAATTGAAATTGAAATTGAAATTGAAATTGAAATTGAAATTGAAATTTTTTTTTTTTTTTTTAATTGATTTGTAATTGAAGTTTGAATTGAAATTTTAAATTGTAATTGAAATTTTAATTGGATTGTAGTCGAAATTGAAATTGAGGTTTTAAATTGAAATTGAAATTTTAATTGAATTATAATTGAAGTTGAAATTGAGATTTTAAATTGAAATTGAAATTTTAATTGAATCGTGATTGAAATTGAAATTGAAATTGAGATTTGAAATTAAAATTGAACTGAAATTGAAGTTTTAATTGAATTGTGATAGAAATTGAAATTGAGATTTGAAATTAAAATTGAACTGAAATTGAAATTGTCATTAAAAAAATTTTGTTTTATAAAAATTATTATATAAAATTTTTATTACTATTAAGCGCCAAAAGGTAAAAATTTATATTAGTATACGGACTTTTCTATTTTTTCAGCGTCCTTTTCCTTTAATATAAATTTTTACTGACTTACTTAAGTAGTCTTTAAAAATTTTATATTTGATTATTTGATACTAAGGTGTTTAAAAAATTTTATAGGAGTTTTTATTGTAAAGAACAGAAGTCCAACAATAATAATTCTTAATAAACTTAAAAACACCTCAATATTAGAAAATAAACAAGAATTATTGGACACAAACAAACAACAGGTTAGTATCAAATAATTTTATTTATTTTATTATTTCTTTGTTAATAAAAACTCGAATTTTCAAATGAGAAAATTCTTGAATATTTATAAACATTATTTCAAAATATTTTAATTACATTTTTCATGAGTTATTATATTCTAAATCTAATTGGTCTATTAACCTTTTTATAATAAAATAATATTATCATTTAATACACTTTATAATATATTAATATATAATAAAATAATAATAAAAAAATAAAATAATAAAATAGTAAAAAATAAAAATATAAATTTTAACAAAAGGCATTCCTGTGTATTGAACCCAGGAATACTGAGCAGAGTTCTAGAGCTTAACGAGTAAGCCAACTCTATAATTTCTAGTATTCGTTACAGGTAGTAGTTGTAAATTAAAAGCAAGAAAAGTTTTGGTATAATTAGAGGGATATAAGTACAGTAGATATTGAAGCGGAACATTTATTATATAAATTATTAATTATAAATTGTACCGGTTCAAGATGTAGTCGAGGAATCGGTGAGATTACCGAGGGAACTGGTAATTCATATGAAATACCACTCTATGAAACTCAAAATAGAAAAATAGGTAAAGTATAGCAAAAATAGAAAGATGAAGTAGGAATTGTGTGTAACAACGCTAACGACTTAGGTTAACACAATACTAATTATACTTTTTATGTTATAAGATTAATGAGTTTTAATAACAATTTTATTTATTATTAATATTTATTTTAATCTTAATACTAATTCTAGAGATTAATTTTACATGAAATTACAAGAATATATATTTATAAGTTAGAAATATACATAAACAATACTTTATGAGTGAAATTCACTCATAACGATTGGTTGATTTCATGGTTTGTGAAGAAAAAGAGTGGAAGAGTTATGGATCAAAATATAACTAATAAATAGTTATATTTTGATCCATAACTGAGGGTGATACCCGGAGTCGAACTCATGACAAGTAGGTCAGAGTCCAACAACCTGACGACTACGTCAGTCGGGGAACCCCCGGTAGGAATAACTCTTTCAATGTATTTAGCTAATAGTAATACATTGTTACATTGTGAATCCGCAACCAAATGTGATAAAATTACCGATAAAATTGGTTAATTTATTTAGTTAATGCCGTTAATACAAATAATGTTCCCTACATTAAATGTACTCCAAAATATGATGGAGTTGAATTGTAAACTTATTGAAGTAACCGATAATAATTGTGCAGGAGACGATGCTGATGGAATTGTTAAAACCCAATTAACTCAAGGCTTTAGTGTAGATCATCACTTGAGATATGCCATCATTTAAGATAAAAGATGGAAATGCTATTCTCAGTAAAGGTAAATATATTTACAGATAAAGATAATTTATTATCTATCTAATAATAAAATTTCTAATGGAAATGATTATTACCAATAATTAATATTATTAATGAAATTAAAAACCTTTATTTTTATGTTAACTTTTTTCTCTTTTTCTTATTTATTTATTTATTTATTTATTTAAAATAAAATATTAGAAACCACACCAAGATCACCAAAATACCGTTATACCGATAATACTTTCAAGGTTTATGAAGATGTTAAAGATGTTTGTAAAGCTGGTAATACTATTTATGAATTTAAATATTATCCATTAGACAACGGTACTCCATATTACGTCCAAAAACCAAGAAAAAACAATGGGAATAAAACTAGTTAAACTGTTAATTAATACAAAACAAAAAACAAAAAATAAAAAAAAAACACCAAAAAGCGCACAAAATAAAACAAAAAAAGCAAAAAAAAGTAATTGTTATAAAATCAAAAAACCAATTGTTTATTATATATTTTTTCATATTTATTTATTCCAATCATTCTTCCAATCCATTTAATTATTAATCAATTAATTGATTAAATTATTATTGGATTTTTTTATTTAAACTAAAGGAAAAAAAGGAAAAAGGAGGAGGCTTTTTAATTGTAAAATAAGCTATTAAAAAACTACTTCAATGTTGAAGTAGTTTTTTCTCTATTTTTACTTATTTATTACTTATTTTTTTTTATATGTAATATAATAACATGTTTTATAAAAGAGGCATAGTAAATAAATAAATAATATATTAATTTATTAGTAATAATTAAAAGAATAATATTTTTTTTTGGATAAGGCTTAAACTCTTTAAATATTATTTATTATTTATATTACTAAACAAAAAATAAAATAAAAATAAATGTAATTACTAATACATGAATGTATTTTCCCTACTACTTATTGTTAGAATATAAAATTACGTTATTTAGAAACCTTACATTACATTATAGTAATAAGATTTATAAACCAACACAACTAACATAATATAAAATTACATGTAAACTAAATATATATAGAGTTACCATTATGTTAACTTTAAAAACAGAACCTATAATGATACAAAATTTTAAATGACTCTTAAATCACAATTGAATACAATTTATTCCGTATTATACAACAAATTAAGAAGAAAAAAAAATAATAATTTTAAAATAATCTGTAGCTGAAAATAATCCCATAAGATAATAAAATAAACGTGTCATTACGCGCGCGTTTTATTTTATTTTTAATTTATTTTTAATTTATTTTTATTACGCGCGTTAACAAATTTAAATTTTGTGATTTTTTTTACAGTAATAGCATTTAACTGTTGATTGCAAATACACTTTTGTTAGTTTTATACTACATATTTTTTGTTTTTAAAAATTTTAGTTGTATAACTCTGAGAAAGATAACACCGTAAGAAATTTTTAATAAATTAGGCGATGACAAAAATTTTTTTTTTTTGCCTGTCACTAAAGTTAAAGTATCACTGTTGGAGAGACAATTGGGGCCTATTCTGAAGCTCGTAGTAAAAGGAGACGTTATAGGAGTGTTAGAGCTAATCTTAATGTCCCAGCAGTGAATACGACAGTAGCAGAGCAGTGGTATCCGTTGCGGAATTCCCTTCACACCTACATGGTAATTGCACAACTGTGTAGGTCACATAATGGAGATGGGTCCCATTAATGTGAGTCTATATTTATTTATTTATTTTTATTTTATTATGTATAGTAATAATATTTAGCTGTATAACCATAAGAAATTATTACTATATTTTGAATGTAATTATTTGTTTTACATATAAAAATGAATTTTGAATAAAATGAATAAAATGATAATAAATGATGATAGAAATTCAGATTATAAAATGAACTTATAAACTTTAACAAATATAAAAATTATTACCCATAAATTTATTCCTAATTACATTAAAAATCATATGTAGTAATCACAGGATATGAATTATATGTGGCACAATAGTGATCATGTGTAAACATGATTTACATATATTTAGACATAATTTTATAATTCGATTAATAATTTACTTATTACTTATTTTATAATATTTTTCTTTATATTATTTTTTATATTGTTATAATATATGTAACGGTATCAACAACGACATTAAGGAACTTCGTGGCTCAACGGTAACTACTTCTACCTTTATCATAGATATCACTGGTTCGAATCCTACTTTTACCTTTTTGATTTGGAAAATTATTCATTTATTTAGTTATTAATACATTTGTTCATTTACTTATTTTATTAATAGAATTATTTAGTCTATAATTATTCATTCACTTAGTTAGATTTATTTAGATATTAGTTATTCGTTCACTTAGATATAAATACGATTTTATTTAGATACTAATTATGTATTCACTTAATTATAGTAATAGTTAAATAATTAAATATTTTGTTATTTAAATAAGTAAACCAATCACGTAATGATTTAGAATAAGTCTTGAATATAAAAGAAATGTATTAATATTATTTTTACTCTTGGAGTCATTATTAATAAGAAAAATATTAAATATTTAAATATTAAATAAAATACAAAATAAATCCATAAACATTATGTTTTAATATTGTGTTATTTATTTTGTTTGTTTATTTTATTTTAATTATTGAAATACTACAACAACCTAGTGAATTTCTCACTAAGTTCGTTACAATATATTACTGTTTAGTAACTATATATAGTTATAATATGCTTTTATTATATTATATTAAAAATACACTTAAATAAAAACAATATATTTAAAAAAAAAACATGTTCTTGAATTTATTATTGAAAAAGTGTAATTGGTATATGGAAGGTTTAGTGAAATAGATAAACAAAATATATAAATAAAGTTTAATTCATTATTTCATAAGTTTATAATTTTTTTAATAAAAATCATATTGTAAATAGGATTATTAATTTATTAAAAATAAAAAATTATCATAAAATTATATATATATAAATAATAATATTCCATAAAAATATTTTTGTTTTTCTAATATTAATAAATTTAATATTCTTATTAATCTTCTGACTTTGAATTTTATATAAATTAAAAGTTATTTAAATTTAAATAATTTTTATAAATTTAGGTATTCTTATTCTTAAACAGATTTTGATATTTATTTTTATATTCAATGTAAAATTATTATATTTTATTGTTTAATCATTATTAAGTATTTATATAAACAAAATAAATAAACTTTATTGTGAGTAAATCAATATAAAAGTTAGAAAATAGTTTAGTTATATTAACCCTCATCTAGGAATATCTGTAGTTAGATAGTTGAGATGTAGAGAGATATTCTTACAATTGATCATTAATTTGAGTATGTAAACAAAAGAATAATAAATAAAGTGTACTAAAGTTCCATAATAAATAAACTGTGTTGTATCAATATAATAACATATATTTTTGACAAAATATAAAAAAAAAAAAAACATATATTTATAGAACAATAGAATATTCTATAGATTTATGAAATGTAATTCGTAGAAAGGATAAACATGTGAGATAAAGCGAAGCTACTCCGTAGCATGGAAATATGAAATACTTCAAAATATGAAGTATAAAAAACAGTGATGTTTTGTAGGAATAAAAATAAATTCTTTTTTTGTTATCAAAAATATTTTCTTTTTCTAATATTAATAAATTTAATCTTCTGACTTTGAATTTTATATAAATTAAAAGTTATTTAAATTTTAAATTAAAGTATAAAGTATAAAAACAGTGATGTTTTGTATGAATAAAAAAAACTATTTTTTTTTTTTTTTTATTCTATTAATATTTTAGAAAATAAAAATGGTATTAACATTACTACATTTAACAATTATTTTGGAATTACTAAGTTTGATTAATGCGGAACAAGTATATGTTAATTTATTTCAAAATAAAAAAAATGAAATAAATTATGATTTACCAGAAGGTTTTACTTTTGTTAATCCAAATATAACCAATGGTCCTATTACAATCAATAAAGAAAAAGATGATGGAACTAAAAGAAATTTATTTAATATGATCAATCATGAAAGTGACCACTTTTATTATAACCATAATGAATTTAATAAACTTACTAATGAAACAGAAGTAAAATCAGAATATTTTTGTGAAATGTACTATGGTATTCGGCCAGAAAGAATGACACCTTATGAAATATCTTGTCCTGCCCATTATACAATAGTTATTGATAAAGCTTTTTATGGCCGTTACGCTAATGATACTGAGAACTGTCCAAATAGTAATATTACCCCAGAAGTTATTGAAAAAATAAAACCTAAAGATTGTGGTTACGAACCAATAAATTTCTTAAAAGAAAGATGTGAAGGACGACAGTATTGTAATATTATAGTGAAAAATTTTTTCTTTAAAGATAGGTGTTATGGGGTATTTAAATATTTGAATGTTAAATATCATTGTGTTAAAGAGCCTGTAAGTTTATTCATTTTTATTATTATGAAATTATAAAACAAAAATAAAAATAAAAAAATATATATATCTATATATATCTATATTATTATTTAATATAAATAATTAATAAAATTATAATATATATATAGACATAAATATAAGTTAAAGTTTATTTTTAAAGATATTTTAAAATATTTATTATAAATGTTTAATTAAATGAATATATTTTTAAAAAAAAAAACTTAGGAATTAAAAAAAGAAAGGATTGCAATTGTAATGTTTTCTAATCGAATAAACCCAAATAGTATAGATGAAAATTCTATTAGTGAGTTCTATCAATATTCAAAAATTCATGGTTATGACTTTTTCGTAAATACTAAAAATTATAATCCTGATCGAAAAATCTATTATATGAAAACATTATCTGTACTTGAAAAAGTTATTGAAGGCTTAAAAGAAAATAAATATGATTGGATATTGTAAAAATTATATAAATATTTATATTTAATATGATAGAAATTCTGATTATAAAATGAACTTATAAAACACTTTAATAAATATAAAAATTAAAAAATTATTACCCATAAATTTATTCCTGATTAACATTAAAAATTATATGTAGTAATCACAGGATATAAATTATATGTGGCACATTAGTAAACATGTGTAAACATGATTTACATATATTTATTTAATTTATTTTGATAATTAATTTTATAAATTTAAAATTTTTAAATAATTTAATTATTAAATCTATCTATTTATCTATCTTTCTATCTATCTATCTATCTTTCTATCTATCTATTTATCTATCTTTCTATCTATCTATCTATCTTTCTATCTATCTATCTATCTATATATATATATATATATATATATAATTTTTATTTAAATTAAATTTTTTTTTTATTATTTTTTAGTTGGGCTGATAGTGATACAATGATTATGAATCCAAATATAAAATTAGAATCTTTCTTACCTAATGAAAAAATGAATAAAGTTCATTTTATAGCTGGTGTTGATTGGTGTGGTTTACAAGCTGGTGTCTTTTTCATTCGAGTTCATGAATGGTCTCTTAATATGTTAATGAGAGCATTATCATATTGTTATTATGTCGATAAATTTATTATTTTCGATGATCAATCATCTATTAATAATGTTTTAACAGGAGAAGATATTGATGAATCTGAACATTATGTTATTGTTCCTCAAAAATGGTTCAATAATCATAAAAAAGCGGTTGCTAAAGGTGATTTTCTATTACATATAATGGGAGATAGAGATCGTAAAGATGAAATTGGTTTAGAATTTCGTAATCGACTAAAAGGAGACGATGAATGGAATAAAAAAACAAATGAAGAAATGAGAAAAGAAGTTTTAGAATATTATGATCTACCAAAAGATAAACAATTAAATATTAAATACCAATAAAAAACAATAAATGGATTTAATTTAATGGGGTTTATTTTTTTTTTTTTAAAAAAAAATGATATAATTTAATTTAATTTAATTTAAATATTTACTTTTTTTATTAGTAAAAAATTATTTTATAAATAAATGGGTTATTCTATCAAAAAAAAAAAAATACAAATAATAATAATAAGAAAAATTTTATGAAGTTTTTAAAACGGATGTATTTTTTTTTTTTTTAATAAGTACACAAAAATAAAATAAAAATTTAAAATAAAAATTTACTTTCATATTATTTATTAAAAGTTAATAATAATAAAACTTATTTTCACTTTTGTCTTTTTTAATTCAACGATTTTCGAGTTTTGTGTGGTTTGTTTTGTTTTGTTTATATTATTTGAATTTTGATTATTATACTATTTTTTTTTTTTTTTTTAGGTATCAGTGTTAAAATACAAGAAAAAAAAAATTTTTGAAACATACTTAATAAAGTGAATGTATTGCATTTCACAATAGGATATGGGGGCTCATAGTAAAATTTTTACAATGAGGCGCATAAAAAATAAATTAAAAAATGAAAAAATTTTTTAAACACAAATTATGAAAGCCACGTTATGAAATAAAATAATATATAATTTAAAAAAAATTAAAAAAAATAAATAAATAAAATATATATTAAAAAAAAATATATTCAATATTATTAAAAATAAAAAAAAATATAATTAAATAAAAAAAATATTCAAAAAATATTCAATATTATTAAATTATTAAATAAAAATAAAAAAATAAATAAAATATTATTAAAATACTAATAAATATTCAATATTCAATATTAAAATATTTAATATTATTAAAATATTAAATAAAAAAATATTATTAAATAAACAAATATTATTATGGTTTTCTATATTATATATTTTTTTTTATTTAATTATTTATATAATTTTTGCGCCCCATTGCGAAATGCAACTCTCCCCTCCCAATAAAGTTAAATAAAATCTCATTGTTAAAATAAATTAAAATTAATTAATGTAAATACATTTTAAATCTCGTTGTATTAAATTATTCTTTATGTTATTAATAAGCCACAATTAGTATAAATTCGAATGTAATTTCCAAATTTGTAAAACTTTGTAATTACCAAAAATTAAAATATATATATATATTTTATTAATAAATAAAGTTTATTATAAAAACTTATATTATAAAATGTTTTATAAAATTTCACTTTCTAATAATCAGAAAATTATATATTTATAATAAATATTATTTAATTTTAAAGTAATTAATTTGATATAATATATATAAATCTATTATTAATTTTTAAAAGTTTTATAATTTTTCAATTATAAATCTTTGTTTTTTTTTTTTTTTTTTTTTATAAAAAAATTAAATTGAAAGAAAAGTATTAAATAGTAATATAATTGACTGCCAGATTTTATGAAAATCCTACCGTTTCTGATTAGAATAAAATTTTAAACATTTTTAAATACTTAAATTCTACCATCAATTATAAAATTACCTTCAACGGTACAGGAACATTTACTGCCTATTCTGATGCTGATTTCTGGGGAGATATTCAGGACAGAAAATCAACATCATTAATAATGATATGCATAGGAAATTCACCTATATGTTGGGCATCTAAAAAACAAACTACAGTCGCTTTGTCTATGTAATGTTTTGGGTGAAGTTTATTAGCAACAGGTCCGCAAGCTTGAGTAACTCGAAATAATAGGAAAACACGAAAGGATTTGAAAAGATAAAAGACACAGTAAATTAAAATATGTTTTATTAGAAAATGTTTTATTAATCTTTTATTAAATTTAAAATATAATTATTTATTAATTAGTTATTGTAATATTTCGAATTACTTATTTAACTAGTTAATAAAAACGCGAAGAAAAAATATTTCTTTTGTCGAAATTTTACACGTATTTATACTTTTTACGGAAAAATAGTTTTCGTTTGTAAAAAGTATTAAAAGTTCTAGAAACTTAGATTTTTTGATTTAAAATGAATCTCGGGAAAATAAAATTTAAGAGAAAAAGAAAAACTAGAATCTTTTAGAATTTAATCGATAAGATTTTATCGATTAAATTCGAGTAGTTTCTACAACAAGGAAAAGTGTAGAAAAATTTGATAATAAATTTTTAAAATAAAATTTTTTCCAAAATTGGAAAGAGTGAGAGTCGAACCCGAGAGGTTCGGCCTGATGGTTCTAGTGTCTGACACTAGACCGTGGTTACTATTTTACTAATTCTGAGTTTCGTTACAGTCTACCACAGAAGCTAAATTTATTAGTGCTGCTACTTGTTCAAGATAAATCTTATGGATTCAAAATTTAAATAAGGAAATATTCAAGAACAAATTTACAATGACACTATATTTAAATAATTTATCATGTAAAAGATGTTAGAAAACTAATAATTCAATAACAACATGAAGCATATGGACATTCAAGAATAGTTCATTTTCGACTTAGTTAAAAGTAATATAATTAGAATACATACAAACAGAAAATATTCTAGCCGACACTTTAACAAAAATTGTTAATGGATCTAAAATGACCAAATTTACAAACTTAATATTTAAGAAATAAATATTAATTTGAGGGGAAGTGAAAGAATAAAATTATAGAATAACTTTAATTTCAATAAATTTATATTAATAGGATAAATTTAATTACGAATAAAACAATGTATTATTAATAATGTAATGTTCTTAAAATATTAGTGTATTAAATTATTACTAATTAGTACATGCCACATATTTTACTATAAAAGAAAATTAAATGTATTAATTATATCTTTGTAATTACCATTTATTAAAATATTAATAAATAAATTTTAAAACATAAAACTATTTTTCTTTTATTAATCATCATTAATTAATTTTCTGACTTGGTTAAATCCTAATCTTTTATTTAATTAATTATTTATCTTTGTGTAAATAATTTTACAGAATAAATCTGAATTTCTTTTTAATAAATAATTTTATTTGAAATTTTAGAGATATATAACTATTTATTGAATCCGTATCACCACAGGCTAAGTCAACAGTCAACTTACTGAATTCATCAATGTACTCATTGTTTTTCCAGTAAGTATATTTTATATTTGCTAATTTGATTTTCTTTAATTTCCTGTTGACAACAGCAGGAAAAGATCTTATTAATTCCTCAAAGAGGTCCCATAAAGAGGATAAGAAAGTACCAATAGGATATTTTGTTTGGTACCAATTTCTCGTAACTCCACGCAATCTAGATTGAATAAAGAAAAATTTTTTACTAAAATTTATTAAATTTATTATTATTTTATTAAATAGTATTTTTATATTTAAATTTAACTAAACTATTTTATTATTATTAGTAGTTATTATATATTTTAATTTAACTAATTTATTCTATTAATTATTAGTTTATTATTATTACATTTTAATTTTATATTGACTAAGCTATTAATTCTAAAATAGTAGTTTATATTTTAATATGACTAAGCTGTTTATTTGAAATAAGAATGAAAAACTAATTTGCATAAAAATATTTAAATGTATTTATATTTTTCTTTAAAATTAAATTATTTATCATAATAAATAAAATAATACAAGTATTTATAAATAATAAATAAAATAATTAAAATTATTAAATAAAATAAATAAAAATATATAAAAATAATAAATGTAAAAGATTTATTAAAAATAGATTATAATAACAAATAAAAACACAAATACTAAAACTGAATAAATACGTTAATAAGATTCGTTTTATTAAAATAAGAGTTTTATTAATTAATTATAAGAATTAAAAAATATAAGTTAATAACAATTCCATTTTTTCAAATTACATAAAATTTTCTTGACTATTTATATTTTTACTAATTATAATATATTTTTCCTGTTTATTTATAATATATTTCTATATAAAACTATCCTAATAAATTTTATTTATTAATAAAATATAAACTATAACTAAATTTAGTAAACTAAAATTACTAATTTAAACAAAATACTATTTTATTTGAATTTATTCTATTAATTATTTATTATTTTAATATTAAAACTATATTTATTATATATTTTGAATTTAAAAACAATGGAAAATTTCATAAATTAAAAGTGAAAAAATTAATATTTCACAAAATAAATTGATAATTTATTTTGTTTTGAACTTTATTTAAATTATTGTTTCACAATAATTTTACAGAAATATTTTATGTAATTCAGTTACTTGTAAAGTGGCTGAATTTACAATTAAAGATATTATATTGTGGCGCATAATAAATAATAAAAATAAATAATATTATTAATAAAATTATAAAAACAAACAGTTTATTTATTTATATAGTAAATAAAATTAATTGTTATTTTCAAATTTAGATATGTTTTAAATGTAAAGAATAATTAAAGAGTAATTAAAAAGTATTTTAAAAAGTGTTTTTAGAAACTATTTTCGAGTCATATTATTTAATTAAAATATTTTAGAATATTTTATTATTTTTCACAATATTAATTATAAATTGTTTATAATTTATATAAATTTAATATTTAATAATATTTTTAAGAATTGATT
Organism: Anaeromyces robustus; assembly: GCA_002104895.1. NCBI lineage: Eukaryota > Fungi > Neocallimastigomycota > Neocallimastigomycetes > Neocallimastigales > Neocallimastigaceae > Anaeromyces > Anaeromyces robustus. The sequence continues at coordinate 32,880 of MCFG01000472.1, read as the reverse complement.
TAGTTTGAGATAATAATGATAAAGATATTGTTTTAAAATATAATTTTATGATCTTATTGTTTTTAATTAATATTATTAATTATTTTAAATGATAATTCAATATAATATATTAAAATTTATTAATTATTTGAAGTTTAGAAAATAATTATAATTAAAATAAATTAATAATAAATTATAGAGAATAATAATAAATAAAAATTATTAGAAATTTTAAAAGTTATATTATAATTAAAAGTTGGATAAAAAATTCATTATTTATCAGAATCACTAAACCAAGTAACTAAGACCACAATCTGTACTTCTTGAGTTCAAGATCTATTAATAATTGCAATTATTAATTTTATTTTCTATTTATTATTATTTTATTTTATTTTATTTTTTATTTTATCTTTATTTTATTTTCTATTTATTATTATTTTATTTTATTTTATTTTTTATTTTATCTTTATTTTATTATTATTTGATTATATTTTATTTTTAGTTTATATTATTTTTATATTGCTTTTTATTGTTTATTGGTTAAGAAATAACTTAAAGCAATAATAATAATAATAATAAATTCATAAAGATATAAGTAATGTAATTAAAAAAATTATATTTATAAAAATGAGAAATAATTCTCGATTGTAAATTCGAGTTTTTATTAACAATAAAAAATTTAATAAAACATAAATATTAGTTATTTGATACTAACTTGTTTGATTGTTAGTGGCTAACATTAATAATTTCTTTTGTTTGATCTAGAGATTATTTTTTAGTGTAAGGATTGTTATTGGACACTGTCCTCGTCACAGTGTGTAACTTTAAATGCGAATATCACCTGAACTAGTTAAGATATATATTTTATATATAAATTATTAGTTCAAATAAATATTAATAATTATATATATTAATTAATAATTAAATAAAATATGTGTAGCTAAGTAATAATTCATTAATACATCAAAATATTAATTTTATAGTATTTAAATATTTAATTTTATTTCAGAATAGTAAAGTAGATTGGAAATGATATAAACATATTTAAATTAATAATATGTTTTATTGAAAAAACTTTAAAAAAAATGAATAAAAATAAATTTTAAAATAAAATTAGAAATAGGATTAATTAAGTAATATTTTTTTTTTTAATTTAATTTTAAAATTTTTTTTATTATTTTTCATTTTTATTTTATTTCTTTTAAAAATTATTAATTTTAAATTTTAACCATATTTACAATTTTATGTTTAAGAAATTAAATATTAAAAAAAAAAAATGAATAAAAATTTAAATATAAATCTAACTTAATTTTTTGATTTGCAAACTTTTCTCTCTTTTTAGTCTTCCATTAAATAAAATAAAAAATGTTAATAAATGAAATAATATGGTTACTAATTGTATTTCCATTGATAATTAATTCAAAAAATATCGATGAAAATAGTGAAGAAAATTATAATGAATTACCTAAAGATTTTATTTATCTTGATCCTAATAATGTCAATGGACCATTGACCATAAATAGAACAGAAGATGATGGAACTAAACGAAATTTATTTTCATTTATTCATCATGAGGAAAAAATTAAAAGTATTACAGAAGAAGAATTTAGAAATATGAAAAATGAAACAGAAAAGAAATCTGAATACATATGTGAAATGTATGGCGTAAATAGACCAGAAGGAATGAAAGGACATGAAATTTCATGTCCTCCTCATTATAATTTAGTGATTGATAAAGCATTTTATGGTCGTTACGTCAATGACACAACACATTGTCCAATTAAGAATTTAACACCAGAAATTAAAGAGAAAATAAAATTTAATGATTGTGGAAAAGAATATCTAAAGAATATTAAGGGAAAATGTGAAGGACGTAATTATTGTAGTATTTTTGTCAGCAATTACTTCTATAAAGACTCATGTAAAGGGGTTTATAAATATTTGAATGTTGATTATCATTGCATTAAAGAACCAGTAAGATTTGAATGATATTTATTTATTTATTTATTTATTATTTATTTATTTATTTATTATTATTTATTTTTTTATTTTTAATTACTTTATTACTTTTTTTTTATTATTATAGTTATTATTTATTATTATTATGTATCAATTTATTCAATTTATTTAAATTAAATATTTAATTTAATAATTTATTTTAATAGGAATTAAAAGAAGAGAAAATTGCCATTGTTATGTTTCGGGATTCCATCACCTCCAACAGTATTGACGAAAATTCGGTCAGTGAATTTTATCAATATGCTAAAATTCATGGGTATGATTTTTACTATGAAACCTATAATTATATTCCATACCGATCAATTTTCTTTATGAAACTTTTTTCCATTATTGAGAGAATGATAGAAGGATTAAAACAAAAAAAATATGATTGGATATTGTAAGATATTTTTTTTAGAGTATAAAATTATTTATATTCCTTATTGCAAAAAAATACATTTTATTATGTTTACTTTTGTATATTAATAATATATTAAATTTTACAATTTAAATTATTTTTTTTTTATTTTTATTTTCTTTGTTTATTTGGAATATTACATTTAATATAATTTAATGAAATGAAAATAAAAAATATATTGTATATTTTTCAGTTGGGTTGATACCGACACTATGATTATGAATCCCAATATTCGATTAGAAACTTTTCTTCCCAATGAAAAGATGCCAAAAATTCATTTTATTGCTGGATTTGGTGAAAGAGGTGGATTTCAAGCTGGTGTATTTTTCATACGGGTTCACGAATGGTCTCTCAATATGTTAATGAGATCAATCTCCTATTCATATTATTATCCTAATCGGTATATTCCTTTTGATGATCAATCCTCCATGAATAATGTTTTAACTGATAAATCTGTAGATGAATCTGACAATTATATTATAGTTCCCCCCAAATGGTTCAACAATAATAGATATAAAATTGAAAAAGGAGATTTTCTTTTACATGTCATGGGAGATTATGGCCGTAAAAGTCAAATAGCTTCGGAATTTCGTAATCGTATAAAAAATGATAATGAATGGTACAATAAAACAAATGCCCAAATGCGTCAAGAAGTCTTAGAATATTATAATTTACCAAAAGATAAACAAATTCATATTAAATATCAATAATATTTTTGAATCTATTACAAATAATTATTAATAAAACATTTGCAAATAATTTATACAGAATTTTTAATATTATATCTATTAATTTTTTATGAAATATTAATAAATAAAAGTAAATCTGTATTCCATTAATATTTATAAAATAAGGATATTAAAGTCATTAAAACTTTTTTTATATATTTGTGTATTAATTTTTATATTCAGTTAATTTAATTATATTATTATTATGTCTTATCGATTCGATGTCAATGCTCTTGGTAATAAAAAGATGTTACTTAATATCGATCAAATAACAACTCCAAAAAAGTTGCCTATGACTGGTACTGTTTTTTGTTAAATAGTCAACCAACTCCACAAAGTAGGGAAAAGGAAGCTCCTTTTAAACTTTTGTAAAAATGTTTAATTAAATGCTTCCGTTCTTCTTCTTCCCTATATCGAAATGCAGCTCTTCCAGAGCTGAAGTTCCACAAAGGGTGAATAAAATATATATATTTTATGGTTGGTATATTTTTCTTTTTCTTTTTTTTTTTTTTAGACTAAAGGAAGAGAAAGATATATTTTTTATACTCTAAGATTGAGGTGTAACCCACTTAATATAATAATTACTTATTATATAAAGTGTGTCTCTGTATTTTGTCTGCAAATTTGATGGAAGAGGTCATTGATGAAATCCCTCTTCCAAGGATCTGTACTTTCATTCATTTGGAATGCTCAGAAGAGGTTGAATGCCTGTCAATAAATAGTATAAAGATCATTACAAAGATTATCACTTACAGAATTACTAATTATGCACTTAAACATAATTTTATCCGTCCAGAACAGTTTGGTTTCCGTTATAAAGAAGAATGCATCAGTCTTTACATATCAATCCGTGAAATATGTCAAAGAAGAGCTTTTCTTAATCAATTTACTTACCTTGCTTTTCTTGATTTGAAAAAAGCCTACGATTCTGTCCCTATTTACAATATTATAACAAAATTAAACAATCTTGGTATACGTGGTAAATGCCTCAATTTTATTACTAACCTTTACCTTACCTCGAAAGCTCGTGTCTCCCTGAATAATCAACTTTCAAATGAATTCCCTATAAACCGTGGTGTTCGCCAAGGCTGCCCTTTATCCCCAATTTTATTCAATTTATTCATTAATGATATTTTGAATAATTGTTCCAACTATGGAGTTTCATGTGGTAGTTCAATCTGTTGTGGTGGTCTCTTTGCTGATGACATTGTTCTCATTGCTCCTACCAAGAGTAAACTCAGAGCACTTTTATCTCGTGTACACGATTGGGCCAAAACCAACGAAATGACCTTTGGTATCAACAAATGTGCTACAATGGTTATTAAACCACTTAAACTCTCTCTTCCTCATAATTATTCTGACCCGACCTTCTTTCTAGGTATCAATAAAATTCCTAAAACATCTTCCTATAAATATCTTGGTATCCCTTTTGACAATTCTCTTTCCCTTAAACCTATCATTTCTAATCTTAATTCAAAACTTAACCTGACTATAAATTCATTCTCTCGTTTTCTCCTTAACCGCAACATCCCATTGGTTCTTAAACGAAGAATTCTTTCTTCCCATATTATCGGTATCTTAAATTACTATTCCCCCCTTTTAGGTTCAAATAAGACTAAAACCAAAAAAGCCCAATCTATATTTAATAGAGGTCTATTTTGGAGTCTTGGACATAAATCTACCAACCCTAACACATGTACCTATTCCATTTCTCGCGAATTTTGGTTCATTCCCTTCTCAGCTATTTGTGCTATTGCTCAAATTCGTTGTTTCGATAAATGGGGAAAATCTTCTTGTATTATTAAAGAACTAATCACAAATATTCCTACTATGCCTTATTATTATTCATGGACTAAAGAATCTCGTACCCTAAAAAAGAAATTATCAGGTCTTACTAAAGAGGAAATTATTGATAAGTATATAACTAGAGATGTGCTAACAAAAAATCCAGCTAAAAGAGCTTCTATATACTTGGAATGTAAATATGGACCTCCCAAAGATATACAGGATCTTGCTTTATCATACCTCCAATACCAACTGGAGTTCTTCTGGATTATGAGAATACGCAGCGGTTTTCAATTTACCATTCTTATTCTTTTCGTTTCTTCACTTTATTACCTTTTATAAATAAATTAGAAGATATAAATGGTATATAAAAACAGATAAAATATTGTAAAAAAAAAAGATAATCATGAAAATGAAAATGGAATATATTTAAATAATAATTATATTATTTTATAATATATGATTATTATTATTTATATGTTCAATAATTTCAATTAAAAAATTTTTATTCATATGTTTTAAATGTGAAAAAAAAAAAAATACAATCAGTCATTACTACAAAAATGAAAAGAACTTTGTTATTTTTTTAAAAAATAGCATTCATTATTATAAAAGAAAAGAAATGAAATTAAATATTAATAATATAATGTATTTTTATTTATTTCCTTTCTTTACTTTTTTACCTAATTTTTTACTATCTAAATGAAACAACAAAAAAAATTGCTTAAAATAACTAGTAAAAAATATTTTTCTTAATGAAAAATCTTTATTACTAAAACCTAATATATTTATTTTTTTTTTTTTAAGTTTGAATGAATATAATAATTAAAAAGTTATATTTTACCCTTCGGAGTTACTTATAAAAGGAGTAAAGATAGAAGGGAAAGATAACTTTATAAAAATTATAAAGATCTCTATTACTTTCAAATTTATAAAAAAAAGTTTATGTATATGTTGAAAGAAGAAAAAAAGGAAGAGTTAATGATGAAAAAAATTCTTTTTCATTTTCTTCTACATAACATAACATGATATAATTTTTAGTGTTTATATATATATATGTAAAGTCAAAACAAAACAAAGCAAAACAAATTATAAGAAAACGTATTATCAAATATTTTTTTGAAAATCCTATCAACAAGTAATCGAAAAAAAGTTTTATTTATTTATTAAATAATAATGAAAAAAAAGTCATTTTTTTAAATATTTAAAAAAAAAACATCATTCGCATTATTATTTAAATAATATCTATAAAAAAAACATAACATTATAGTAAATATTAGAAAACTATTTTATTAGTAAAAAAGTATAACACTTTATTAAATATTATTTCATAATTAAAAAAAGAAAAACTCTTTTATTTTTTGTTATTTATTAACAAAAAAAAAAAAAAAAAAGAAAGAAAAAAAAAAACTCAGTACACGCTAAACACCCACACATATTATTAATTTTATAATAATTAAAAGCATCAATCAATACTATTTTTTTATATTATAATAAAACATCTTTTATTTTATTTTACTCTTTTTTTATTAAGAGTAATAAATAATTTATTTATTTATATATATTATTAATGCTTTTTCATATTTTACCGTTATATAAAAAGTTAAAAAACAAAAACAAAAAACAGCATATTTTATTAGAATAAATATATCAACTTTTCCTATTTTATTTAATCAATATTTAATAATTGACATAAAAAGCATATTTATCATCATTTATTAATTAATAATTCATTTAATCATATTTTATTAAAGAAAAAAAAAAGAATAATATTAATATTAATTTACATTTAGTTTTTTGTATATAGTTAATGATAATCTGAAATGAAACAAGTATATTGTTTTATTTCTTCTATCAACTAATTACTATTTAAGAAAAAAAAAGAAGAAAAAAAGAAAAAAAAAAGATTTGTAAAAAAGAATAACATAATTGTAATAATAATAATAGTATTATCGTTTTTAAATATAAATAGTATTATTATTTTTGTTATTTTTACAAATTCTTTTCTTTTTTATAATATAAAAGTAAGATAATAATTACTTTTTCTTTTTCTTTTTTTTTTCTTTATATCAAAGCAAATAATAATTCATAAATTAAATTCAACATTAATTTTTAATACTACTATTTAAAACTTTTTATTTTCTAATTTTATTTACCTAAGTTAGGTAAATTTCATTCTCACAAATGATTATTATTATTTAAAAAAAAAAGTGGTCTTATCAATGGATTATAATTTAATCCGTTTTTATTATGTAATCATTTATTTTTAATAATTAAAACAACCAAACTTTCCTCATTCTTTTTTTTTTTTTACAAGGAAACAAATAAATAATAAAAAATGAATAATAGATAATAAATAATATGTAATAATTATATTTTTTTTTATTTTTATTTTCTTTTCTAGCCCACAAATAATAATAATAAAAAAAGTAATCAATTTAAAAAGAAAAGTTTTCATCATTTATTAAGGTTATGAGTTATGTGTTTTGGGTTATGTGTTGGTGTTTTTTTCTTTTTTTATTAATAATAATAATGAAAAAACAAGTTTACATTGGACAATTTTTTTTAGTTGAATTCTTATCAATAATAATTACTAAGAAAAAAAAAAAAAAAAAAAAGGAAGGAAAAAAAATAGATAAACAAAAAAAAAAATATGATAATAAGCCTCCCCTGCCCTCTTCTGAGGACCTGCACCTTCCTAATCAATGGAATGCTCAGAAGAGGAAGAATGCCTGTTGAGTCATGGCAACACTTAAGGCATTAATTAGGCTTTTTGCGGAATGATAATGGTGTTGTACATGTTATATGAAGATTATATATTTTCTTATTTTCTTAAGAATATACATAAACTTGAATTTTTTTCTTTTAATTCATTCTTTTCAAATTTCTAAATTTATGTTTATTTTTTCATCTTTAAGTTTGAACATTATTATTTTCATCTTATTCTACTTTATTTTTCATTTTGTATTTTCTTTCTTTCATTCTTCATACATACCTATTCACGAAGATTACATGGTAAGAGAACTGTCAAGGTAAGTATAACTCTTCTTTTTTTATATATATATATATTTATTTCTTTATCCTTTTATAATTCTTTTTATTTCTTTCTACTTTTGTTTTTTTTTTTTATTTTTTCTTTTTATTCCCTTACCATTGTTTTGTTTCTTCTTTCAATAATATGTTATTTTTATACTTTTTATATTTTTGTATTCTTTTAGGAAATTTATTTTAGTTCTTTCTTTCTTAATGTGAATCTTTTATAAATTAGTCATAGTTTATAGTATTAAATTAAACAAAAAGATTATATAATATAAGTTAGTTAAAATTTTTTAGTTTATGTATATTTTTATATAATAAGTTTTATTACTCTTCTACACAGTACACTTTCCATTTATACGAGATTACTAAATTTCTATGCACAACAGCCTAACTTTTTACAATTAATTCTCACTCACTTTTCTTACTATTACATGATAATCAATTTTTACAATATTTTCTTACATAAAACGCTTACAATATAATAAAAAATAAAAAAAAACAACAAAAGCATAAACAAAATATATTTTACTACTCACACAAACAATTCATTTCTCTCACAGTTATTACTTAAACACTTTTTCAAACATCATTTTTTTCAAGTTAATAACACTATAAAAGACCAATATTCAATCACCTTGTATTATATTATCTCTACTTAATACTTTTAACTAAATTCACCTTATTTTTATTATTTCAGTTTTTTTATTAAAATTTCAGATTCCAAAATGCCTCCTTTATTACTTCGTCCATGGTCCTAAGTTTTTAATGATTATTTTATTAATTATTTGGAATTGTATGCGTTAGAGAAATAAAGTAAAAGAGAAAAAAGGTAAAAAAGAGTAAAAAACTATATATATAAAAATATATATATATAGAAAAAAATTTATGAAAAACAAAGTATATCGATGAAAGATATATATATAAATATGAAATCAGAAAAATTTTTCTTGTGAAACAACCTTATGAGTAGTACAATAAAAATTTATGATAAAATAATCAAAAATTTAATTGAGAAACTGAAAATGTATCAAATGGTTAAACAAACGAAATAGGCTGAAAGTTATTAAATGTGGCTTGTAATAAATTTTGTCTTTTTTATTAAGATTAAATAGTAATTAAATTTATAAATTGTTTCTAATTATCGATATAAAAATTAATTAATAAAGATTATGGTTAAATCTTCAATTTAGATTATTCAGACGATAATCTCTTTTATGAAGAAAAAATATAAAAGTGATTTTTCTTCATATTTATATTTTTTTCTAAATTTAAACTATATAAATAAACTAACTAATATTACTAATAGAAAATAAGTTATTAGTAATAGAAAATGATTAATTACTAAAAGCATAAAAATATTATTAATACATTAATAATTATTATTTTTACAGAAATAAAATAATTTCTAAAATATTCTAATTATTAATAATAAAATTGATAAAATATTTAAATTATTCTTAAACTATTTTTGAGGCTTGAATTAAATTTTAATTATTAATTATTATTAAATAAAAATTAATTTTATTATATTTATTAATATATTATTGACAAAATGTTGCACAATAAAATAAAATGATAATAATATCAAAAATTTTCTTGTGAAACAATCTTATGGGTAGTACAAAAAAATTTATGATAAAATCAGAAAAATTTTTGTTGTGAAACTGTCCAAAGAGTAGTACAACAAAATTTTATAATTAAATAATCGAAAATTTCATTGTACAACTTATAATAAAAGGGTTGCACAATAAAATAATAATGATAATATCAAAAATTTTCATTGTGTAACTCTGAGAAAGGTAACACAGTAAAAATTTTTAATAAATTTAGGTACTTTGATAATAGTATGGATAAATATTTCCTCCTCTTTATTCATGGACTGAGAGACAACTAAATGAATTTCTTCTTCTCCACTTACACAACTACCATTCCTTAATCCAATCTGTTAAACGGTTTTTTAACCCTGTGAATGGTTCATACTTCATTTAGAATCAATGCCTTAGAAAATCTCAATACATTTGAACATATTTTCCCAATTGTTAGATACTTAAACTTTAAAGAAAATAATTAATTGGGTTTACTGTGATGGTACAGAGACTAATATCAATAGTAATCCAAACAACACGACATCAAAAGGGAAGAAAATCCAATTTCTGGGTATATCTTTGAATATATCTTCTAAAGATTTAATCTCTTGTTTCTTAAACCCAAATGCAAAATTTTTTAATATTTGTGCTTGTTGAAATTTTAATAGTTGGAATTTTGAAAAAAAGATAGTATCACTTATCTTAATCATGTTTTTAAACCTGCTTGTATTTGCCTTCAGGAAACTGGGTTCGAGTAAACTTCTTTCAAGTAGCATTTCATCTCCTAATTTTATCAAGAACTACATCAACAAGCCAACCGTGACATCAACGGAATGCGTAGTCTTTATATTGGTGTTCATTCTTCATGTTCATTTACTTCCGAACCCTTGATTTACAATTATATCCTTTCCGTTAATTTAACTTCTTTTTGGGGAAAAAAATGTGCTGTTGGCAACATTTACTTTCCGCAAAAGAGATGGAAAGAAGCCAGGCTTGTTGCCTTTGATGAGTTAGAAAAATGGCTCAAATTCCATAGCAAAGATAACTACTCTGCTGTTCTTATGGGAGTCTTCAATATGTCTTGTTATTGTCTTAATAATCTCAAAATACTTTCCTACTTGAATCACATAGGGATGAACTTTCAGCAGATGAAATGATTAACAAATTTATTGAAACCTCAAATAATGTTGGTAAAAACATTAAAGTTTTCATTCCTGTGAAATTGAATATCTTTACAAAGGTTCAAAGGAGCTTCCTGTTCCATACTTTGTAGGGTTGGCTGACTTTTTAACAAAAACAGTACCAGTCATATGCAGCTTTTTGGAGTTGTTATTTGATCGGTATAAATCAACACCCATCATTACCAAGAGCGTCGATGTCGAAATCAATAAGACATAATAATAATATCTCGAATCGCAATATTATTTCAACCACAGGGCCTTCGGAGTCATCTTCTTTTAATAGAAATGATGAAGATTACCGAAGGGAGAGTTTAGTGGACACCACACTATCTTTAATTCAGATATTACTTCTTTGTTTTATATTATTTTACCATTTAGAGAGGAATGAAATCCGAATAGTACCCTACACTGAAATTATAATTATTTCAGAAATTTATTATATTTTTCTTTATATTAAATTTATGTTATGAATTTTTTAGATAGTATTTTTTTTATTTTAATCTACTTTTATTTATGTACTAAATCTGAATGTATTAATAACTATTTATAATAAATAAAAAACATGGAAGTGTATTCTCTTCCTTTAGTCTAAAAAAAAAAAAAAAAAAAAAAAAAAACTCCTGAAGGTATTAAGCATTGCAAATTTGGATGCTATGGTGGTACAATTTGATATAAGTACTATATCAAATTGGGCATTATGCGCAATGATAATGTTTGATTAATTTTTTTAGTACTATTTTATATCAAAAAAAGAACCCATAATGATTTCTCGGAGGAAGCCATTCCCTTTTGTATGATACAATTATTGGCCTTCGTTGAGCCTTTAGTTGGGACATTATACTCAGCGATAATGTGTGGAAAAATTAAAGATTATTCGCAACGGTAATGCTTTAGAAGATTTTTCAGTATTATATAAGTTTCTTTTGTCTTTCAGACAAAAAATCAAAAATTCTTTCTTACCCTTATATATTTGTAGTATGTTTGAAATTTGTAGTATTTACTACAAATCAATTGATTTTATGAAAATTTCAGAAGTACTACATATTTTAAGGAATACAGCGATCAATAAATTTATGAACTAGAGTGGAAATTACAATATCAGTGAAAAATATTATACTTACTCAATTTTTTAGTCTATCTTTTTTCAACTCATTCATCATCAAGTTTTTTCAAGTTTTTCATATATATATAATTATATATATATCTTTTAATATATATTTCTTTTATTATTTTTTACTTCTATACTCATTTCAAAAAAAAAAATTTAATTTTCTATATATTTTATTCTTTTTTATTTCATTACCTTTTTATTTTTTTTATTATTATAATTTTTATTTAGGTTGCTTCCAACACTTCAACATGAATTCTTCAAACTCTACTAATCATCAGTTATTGCGTCGTAGATTATGATGTCATGGTTATCTTGAACAGGAATTTGTTCTTCTTTTCATTCGTGACTTACAAACATTGGACTATTAATAGATTATTGGATTTTCTCAGTAAACATATATCTAATATCGACAACATCATTCATGGCATATCCAAACATTTCATTCCAAACGTAGAGGATTATTTTATAAGCAGAGTTAACTATGAAGACCCTAATACCCATCTTAAACTCATTAAATTGATCACCTAAAAACTACCTATATCCAAGATTAAATGGTGTATTACCAATAAAACTCGTAGAACTAAATTAATCAACCTTCATATTCTAAGAATTGCTAATAATGTTCTTTCACCACTCAATACCTAGTTTTATAAACACCTAAATCGTAGCTCTCCATTCTTTAACCTATGTGTTAATTGGAACAAAATGATTATCTTATCTGAACTATTTTACTTTTTTTTTTTTTTTCTTTTTTTTACAAGAAGACTAAAAATAGAAGGATGATCAGGTAGGGTTAAATTAAGAAAAAAAAAACATTATTATATACTGAAATTTGAATTAAAATATTAATTGTCATAATTTAATTTGATCACCAATGACTGGGAAGGGAGTCTTCGGTTAATTCTAAAGAATTAGGCGATGACAAAATTCTGCCTGTCATAAAGTATCACTGTTGGAGACGCTATAGGAGTGTTAGGGCTAATCTTAATATTCCAGCAGTGAGTACGACAGCAGCAGAGCAGTGATATCCGTTGCGGAATTCCCTTCACACCTACATAATTTGCACCGCTGTGTAGGTCACATAATGGAGATGGGTCCCATTAATGTGAGTCTATATTTATTTATTTTTATTTTCATTTATTACCACCTAATTATTAGGGAGTGGGCTTACTGCTTCACATTAGGGAAGATCAAAGAAGCATACCTCAGATAAAGCAAAAAAAAAAAAAAAAAAAAAAAAAACTTGTAACCTATTTTTTTTTATTTTTTTAAAAAATAGAAACTAATTATAATAATTATAAATTATTTCCTTTAATATATCATTATTATTATTAACAATTATTAATTATTAATTATTAATTATTATTATTATTAACTATTATTACAATTATTATTATTATTATTATTAACTATTATTACAATTATTATTATTATTATTATTATTTATTATTTATTATTTATTATTAACTATTAGTATTATTATTTCATTCCATTCATAATCTAAAGAAAAATCCTCATACCTTAGAAAAAAAAAAAAAAAAAGAATTTTATTAAAGGTTAAAATTATTTTAGAAAAAGACATATTTACAGAGAAAAAAAAAGAAAAAGAAATTTAGCTAAAAGTAAAAAAAAATATGTCTCAAATCTTAATTCTCAACATTATTTTTTTTTGAGTGGTTTTTTAAGGATTAAAAGAAATAGAATTAGGTTGGAGTTACAAGAATTTTTTTTACTTAAAAAAAAAAAAAAAAAAAAGGTAAATTAGCATTTAGAAAACTTTTTTCCTATGTGTTTCCTTTGTTATAGTGAAAAAAAAATAAAAAATTTTCATTAAAGTTTTCTTATTTCTGGGTTAATTGTGGGTCTGTTGTATTTTTCTTACGGATTATTAGGCCAATTATAAAATATTATACATCTTTTAAAAGGACGTCAATGTTGAAATGATTAAACTGAAAATTTATTTGTGAATGGTGTTGGTGGTATTTCATTTGTTGAATGTAGTTAGAAAGTTCAAAACTTCTTTTATCTTTTTCTTTTTTTTTTTAATTTACTTTGCTTCTTTTATTTTTTTTTATTTCTTTTTTTATAACTTTTATTTATTTATGTAATTCTCAATTTTTCATAAATGTCTATAATTAATTTAAAGATATTATTTATTTATTTATTTAATTTAATATAAATTATATATTTATTTTTATTAATTAATTTATTTATTTATTAATTAATATTTATTTATTTATTTTTTATTTATTTATGTATAAATTTATTTATTTAGTTATTTAGTTATTATTTATTTAATCATTTATTTATGTATGTATTTAGTTTTCACATTGTATTATTAAATATCTTGTTTTATACTATAAAAGAATTAATAGATTCGCTTCTTGGGCGGTTAGATCTAGTTCATTAGTGGGTAGACTCAAAAATGTGTCAATTAGTGAATACGGAGAAATTAAAAATTGGTACTGGAATGATCTTGCTAAAAAACAAGGAATTAAAGGTAAAAACTATGATAAATATAAATTTTGTGATTCTAAACATATTATTATGTTGGGTTATGAATACCCTCATATTAATCTAGGTATCAAATGGATAATACGTTTACGCTGTGGATATGTATATAACTCGAAAATAGCCTTTAAGGGTGGAAAAGTTTCAAAAGAATACCCTTCTTATTGCCCCTGCTGTCAACAAGGAGAGCAATCCTTTGAACATTGGATCTTTAATTGCCCTTTCTTTTCTCTTATTAGATGGAATTCACTAGATTTTATCAATGACCTCTTCATCACATTTGCAGACAAAATAAAGAGACACTCTTTATATAACAATTACACCTCAATCTTAGAGTATGAAAAATATATCAACCATAAAATATATCTATTCCTTCTTGGTGGAACTTTAGCTCTAGAAGAGCTGCATTTCGATAAAGGGGAACAGAAGCATTTAATCGAACATCTTTATAAAAGTTCAAAAGAGTTTCCTGTTCCATACTTTGTGGGGTTGGCTGAATATTTAACAAAAACAGTACCAGTCCTATGCAGCTTTTTGGAGTTACTATTTGATCGGTATAAATCAACACCCATCATTACCAAGAGCGTCGACGTCGAATCGATAAGACATAATAATAATATCTCGAATCGCGATGTTATTTCAATCAACAGGGCCTTCGGAGTCATCTTCTTTTAATAGAAATGATGAAGATTACCGAAGGGAGAGTTTAGTGGACAACCACACTATCTTTAATTCAGATATTACTTCTTTGTTTTATATTATTTTACCATTTAGAGAGGAGTGAAATCCGAACAGTACCTTACACTGAAATCATAATTATTTCAGAAATTTATTATATTTTTCTTTATGTTAAATTTTTGTTATAAATTTTTTTAGATAGTATTTTTTTTTTTTTAGATAGTATTTTTTTATGTACCAAATATTAATGTATTAATAACTATTTATAATAAATAAAAAAACATGGTAGTGTATTCTTTTCTTTTAGTTAAAAAAAGTATGTATTTAGTTATTATTTATTAATTCATTTATATAGTTATTTATTTATAATTTATTTATTTATTTATTTATTATTTATTTAGTTATTATTTATTTATTTAGTTATTATTTATCAATTCATTTATATAGTTATTTATTTATTATTTATTTAGTTATTATTTATTTATTTATTTAGTTATTATTTATCAATTCATTTATATAGTTATTTAGTTATTATTTATTTATTTAGTTATTATTTATCAATTCATTTATATAGTTATTATTTAGTTATTTATTTATTTAGTTATTATTTATTTCTTCATTTATTTAGTTATTATTTATTTATTTAGTTATTTATTTATTTCTTCATTTATTTAGTTATTATTTATTTATTTAGTTATTATTTATTTATTCATTTATTTATTATTTATTTATTTAGCTATTATTTATTTATTCATTTATTTATTTTTTATTGTTAGGAAAAAAGATTAGAAAATGATAGAAAATTTCCACAAAAACCATTTTTCCATGTTTCTAGAAGTCTCTTTTACCTTTTACATTTTACAAATGTCGAATTCCAACAACTTTTTCAACTCCATTTTTTTTGAAAATATAAATTTCGAAATTTCAAAGAAAAAACTTTTTTCTTTAAAAGTGGTTTTTTTTAGGTTTGTTAGAAAGCGCTTTTGACGTAGATTCGATTGATACCATTTTTAGTGTAGGTTTTATAATTAAAATTGAGAGAAAATCAAGTTTGTTTATTTTGGTAGATTGTTGTGTAAGAAAAAAAAAGCATTGGGGAAAAATAACCACTTAAATTTTTAATTTTTTTATTTTATCTATTAAACAAAATGAGGCTTAAAAGAATTTTAAGGTAATTTTTTTTCCTATTTTTTATTTCTATTTTTTAGTAATTTTTTTAATATATTATTTTTATCCATTTTAAAATTGATGGTAAATGAGTAAAAAAAAAAAAAAAAGGAATTTCATTTTTGGAGAAGGTGACTTTATTTATTAAAAAAAAAAAAAATAAAAAAATAAAAAAAAAGAAAAAAAAAGAGAGAAGAAATTTTTTTTAATTTAGTAAAAAAAATAGTTTAATTTCAAAAAAAAAAATTTTTTTTTTAATTGGAAACAATAAAGAAATTTTTTAATGTCAGAAGTGGGAAAAACAAAACAAAACAAACAAAACAAACAAAACAAACCAATAGTAATAAAGAAACAGAAAAATTAAAAAGTTAAAATAAAATAAAAAAAAGAAAGTTAAAGAAAAAAAATAAAAAAGAAAGTTAAAAAAATAATAAAAAATAAAAATAAAATAAAAAAGAAAGTTGAAAAAAAGAATTGATTATAATTATGATTATAATTATTATTAATAAATAAAATAGATAATAAATCATTAAATAATAATAATTATTGTTTTATTGAGAAAATAATAATAATGAATAATAATAATAATAATAATAATAAATAATAATAATAAATAATAATAATAATAATGAATAATAATAATAATGAATAATGAATAATGAATAATAATAATAAATAATAATAATAATAATAAATAATGAATAATAAATAATGAATAATAATAATAATAATAATAATAAATAATAATAATAATAATAATAATGAATAATAATAATAATAATAATAATAAATAATAATAATAAATAATAATAATGAATAATAATAATAATAATAATAATAATAATAATAATAATAATAATAATAATAATTAATAATAATAATAATAATAATAATAATAATAATAATAAATAATAATAATAATAAATAATAATAATGAATAATAATAATAATAATAACAGTTAATAATAATAAATAATAATAATAATAATAAATAATAATAATAAATAATAATAAATAATAAATAATAAATAATAAATAATAAATAATAATAATAAATAATAATAATGAATAATAATAATATAATAATGAATAATAATAATATATAATAATAAAATATTGCTATTAAATAAATAAATAAATAATAAAAAAGTTTACTTGCAATTATAAATTTTTTTGTTTGTGTGTGTATGTATTCTATTATTATTTATTGATTATTCTTCTTTATTTTATTTATTCCAATATTTATTATCTCTTTTTTTTATTTCTTTAAAAAAAAATTCTATCGTTAACAATTACTATTTTTTTTATTTTACAATGAAACATTTTTATTAATTAAAAAAAATTAATAATCATGAAATTTTAAGCTCTTTTATTATAGGAAGTGTATTTCTACTGACTGTTAAAGCAGCAAGTGGTAATTAATAATTATATAATTATATAAATATATATATATATTTATATATTATCTTTTTTTTATGGTTAAAATTAATAATTATATACATTTATAATTAATAGTTCTAAGTGAAAATTGTACTGGAAAAACAATTGAAACTACTAAAAAATGTTCTGAAGAGAATGTGGTGAGTTATTGTATAAACGGTTTAACAATTTATGCTTTTGTAGAAAGTAATACAGATACAGCAAGTTGTCAATTATCAGAGAGTTTAAATGATAATACAGAAAATATAGTTAAACTTGATGGAGTTACCTTAACACATTTCACTCCTACAGAAAATGGTATTGATGAAAATAACGATTTAAAAAAATTATTTGTTATAAGTTGTAGTGAAGGAAAATGTACACGTATGGAAAAAAATGTCGTAGATTCAACAGGTTATACTTTTAAAATAGCTTTTGATGATGAAAACAAAAATGAAAAATTAGATTTAGAAATAACTATTGGATCAGGAGAATCAGGTTCAGGAAGTGGAGAATCAGGTTCTGGATCTGGAGAGTCAGGTTCAGGAAGTGGAGAATCAGGTTCTGGATCAGGAGAATCAGGCTCAGGAAGTGGAGAATCAGGTTCTGGATCAGGAGAAAGTGGTTCAGGAAGTGGAGAGTCAGGTTCTGGAAGTGGAGAAAGTGGTTCTGAATCAGGAGAATCAGGTTCAGGAAGTGGAGAATCAGGTTCTGGATCAGGAGAAAGTGGTTCTGGATCAGGAGAATCAGGTTCTGGATCAGGAGAATCAGGCTCAGGAAGTGGAGAAAGTGGTTCTGGATCAGGAGAAAGTGGTTCAGGAAGTGGAGAATCAGGTTCTGGATCAGGAGAAAGTGGTTCAGGAAGTGGAGAATCAGGTTCTGGATCAGGAGAATCAGGCTCAGGAAGTGGAGAATCAGGTTCTGGATCAGGAGAAAGTGGTTCAGGAAGTGGAGAGTCAGGTTCTGGAAGTGGAGAAAGTGGTTCTGAATCAGGAGAATCAGGTTCAGGAAGTGGAGAATCAGGTTCTGGATCAGGAGAAAGTGGTTCTGGATCAGGAGAAAGTGGTTCTGGATCAGGAGAATCAGGTTCTGGATCAGGAGAAAGTGGTTCAGGAAGTGGAGAGTCAGGTTCTGGAAGTGGAGAAAGTGGTTCTGAATCAGGAGAATCAGGTTCAGGAAGTGGAGAATCAGGTTCTGGATCAGGAGAAAGTGGTTCTGGATCAGGAGAAAGTGGTTCTGGATCAGGAGAATCAGGTTCTGGATCAGGAGAATCAGGTTCTGGATCAGGAGAAAGTGGTTCTGGATCTGGAGAATCAGGTTCTGGATCAGGAGAAAGTGGTTCTGGATCTGGAGAATCAGGTTCTGGATCAGGAGAAAGTGGTTCTGGATCTGGAGAATCAGGTTCTGGATCAGGAGAAAGTGGTTCTGGATCTGGAGAATCAGGTTCTGGATCAGGAGAAAGTGGTTCTGGATCTGGAGAATCAGGTTCTGGATCAGGAGAATCAGGCTCAGGATCAGGAGAATCAGGCTCAGGAAGTGGAGAAAGTGGTTCTGGATCTGGAGAATCAGGTTCAGGAAGTGGAGAATCAGGTTCTGGATCAGGAGAAAGTGGTTCTGGATCAGGAGAATCAGGTTCTGGATCAGGAGAATCAGGCTCAGGAAGTGGAGAAAGTGGTTCTGGATCAGGAGAATCAGGTTCAGGAAGTGGAGAATCAGGTTCTGGATCAGGAGAATCAGGCTCAGGAAGTGGAGAAAGTGGTTCTGGATCTGGAGAATCAGGTTCAGGAAGTGGAGAATCAAGCTCAGGAAGTGGAGAAAGTGATTCTGGATCAGGTACAGTAGGAGAAAATGAAGGAAAGAATATTTTATAAATATATTAATTAATATTATTTTTATAATATAAATTTTAATATATATAATATTAATAATAGTAATTTCAAATAAATAAAAAATAATAGGTATTCCTGGTTATTATTTAATGAAAAATGGTGAAAAAGTTACAGATGTCACTACTGAATGTAAAGATAAATGTAAATTACACTACTGTGATGAAGCTAATGATTGTGTGGAAGTAAGTACAAATGTAGGTTATTATTTAGATGGTTCAACTGCTACTAATACATCAGGACGAAGAACTTCAACTACTACCTATTCTAAATTAATCTATTGTAATGCTAGTAAAACCTGTAATTCTTACACACCAGCAGGTATTGGTTATTATATCAATGCTGGTGGAACAATAACTGATAATAAATATGGATTAATTCAATGTACTACTACTAGTTCCTGTACAGAAGCTAATAACAATGCAGGATATTATATTAGTGGCGCTGATATTGACAACAATGTTTATAAAAAGTTAATTAAATGTACTGATTCTAATAAATGTACTGCTGCTTCAGCCCCTGTAGCTCCTGGTTACTTCCTTAGTGGTGAAAGTTATACTTCAGCATCTCCTTCTTATTATACACAATTAATTAAATGTTCAACCACTAGTTCTTGTGCTGGACCTGCTGAATTTGATAAAGTAGGTTATTTATTGAATAGTGATGGAGCTAATGCCACGACCTACACAAAATTAATTGATTGTTCTACTTCTAAACAATGTAAAGAGCTTGCTCCATTAGTTAGTAATTATGTTAATGCTGAAACTGGTACAGCAGGAACTTCTACTTACACCTCTATTATTAATTGTACTTCTAGTGCCTGTTCTAATGTACCAACTCCTAACGATGGATTCTTCCTTAGTCGTGCGGAAAATACTAATGGTAGTACTGTATATGGCGCTTTAATTAAATGTGAAACAGTAAGTAATGCAAAAACATGTTCAGAAGTATCCTCTCCAGCAGAGGGTGCCTATTTAGATGGAAATAATAGTGCAAATGTTATTACTTTTGACAGTAATAAAAAAGCCACAAGTGCTGCTGGTGAAACTAAACCAGGTTATGCTTATATTGATGCTGCTACTGCTGATACTAGTGATCCAACAAAATATACAAATGTCATTGATTGTTCCTCTGGAACTTGTATTTCAATTACTCATGGTAATGCTGTTGCTGCCGTCACAACTGGTTCCAATATTACACCAGCTCAAAATACTGGTTTTATTGACGCTAGCAAAAGTACTACTAATTATATTATTTGTTCTACAACAGAATGTAAATCTTATGCTTTTGATAATAATAGAGTCGCTCAAGGTCACGCCATTTTAGATGGTAGTAGTAAAAAAGATGGAAAATTTAAGAATATTCTTATCTATTCCAATTCAAAATTTGAATCATTAGCTGCAAGTTCCAAATTACCAAATTCTATTGATGGTTTTGCCTATATTGATAATGGAAGTGGTGATTCAACATTATTTAAATATCCAAATGTAATTACTTGTTCTAATGGAATTTGTGCTGTTTCTGTAGGTAGTTACAGCCGATGGTTTAGGTTATATTGATGGAACCGATATCACTAAAATGATTACTTGTGACTCTACTGATGGTACATGTACTTCTGATGGTGGTAACGATAGTGCAAAAAGATACTTATATTAATGCTGTTGATTTTTCTCAAGTTATCAATTGTCCAGAAAATTGTACTATTTATCAAACTGGAGCTAAGGCAGGACGTTCTGAATACTTCCCAAGATATGTTGATGGTGCTGCTGAACTCTTGAATTGTACTTTAACTAGTGGTAAATCTAACTGTACGTTAGTTGCTACTACAGATCAAAAATTTAAAGTTTTCATAAACGATTTTAACGATGAAGATAATTATACTGAGAATAAACCTTTAATTACTTGTGATAAAAATGGTAAATGTACTCCAAGTACACCTGATCCTGCATAAGCTTTTGAAGATGTTGCTACTATTTATTATCCAAATTCCGATAACGTAAATACTGAACCTCTTAAAAATGACTTAATTAAATGTGTTAAGGAAGGAGAAGGAACTGCTGCAAAAGTGGTATGTACTATCACTAATGGATCAAATAATGATGTCTATTTAAATAGCAATTACGATGCTAATGTAACAATAAACCAATTTTAATTTGTAGTAGTGAAAGTGGTTGTGTGGAAACCGGCATCAAATTCTACCGCTACAGTATTGGAATACTTTGTTAATGCCGGAAGTACTAATACTACCGTTCCTCTACAAGATACTTTAATTGAATGTAAAAGTGGAGAATGTTCGGTATTAGAAGCAAAAGATGGTGATATTTATATTGATACTCTTAACACTGCTCAAACTATTCAATGTACTACCGTAAAAGGATGTGTTGCTGTTAATAGTAAAGCTACTGAAAGTAAAAATGAAATATTCTTGAATTCTAGTGATCTTAATGGAAATTCTGGTTCTACCGATGTTGCTCTTACCGGTGATTTAATTGTTTGTTCTAACAATAGTACGGCTAAGTGTGAAGTTAAAAATGGTGCCGTCAATGAAGTTTATATTAACTCCTATAACATCACTGAAATTATTTATTGTACTAGTGCAGGATGTAAAACTAGAGAAAGTAAGGCAACTACTACTCAACCAGAATTCTTTATTAATGCTGATCCTATTAATAGTTCTGATGAAAAATTAGTCAATGATTTAATTAGATGTAAAAATACTGGTTCTAAGATTAATTGTGAAATCGTTAGTGCTAAAGATGGAGATGTTTACATGAACGGTAATGTTGATAATGATCTAACTATGCCATTAATTATTTGTACTGAAACCAATGGATGTCAAACTAATGGTAGTTTAGCTGCTAGTGATAAACCTCCAGTTTATTATGTTAATTCAGGAAGTGTTCTTTCCACTAAATTAAGTGATACTTTAATTCAATGTCAATATGGATCTTCAGCAGCTACTTGTACTATTTTACCAGCTTCTCTTAACGATGTCTATGTTAATTATGGTAATAATACTGAAACTTTCCCATTAATTAAATGTGTAAAGAGTGGTTGTAAAGTTTCCAGTAGTTCAGCTACCGAGGATAGTAATGAATATTATTTGAATGCTGGTGATATTGATAATAATGTTCTTGTTAATGATATTATTGAATGTACTAATTTAAAAGATGTCATTACTTGTGAAGAATTACCAAAAGTCAGACTTGGTGTTTATTTAAATTCTAATTATGCCGAATCAGGTGATAATAATCAATTAATTCAATGTACTAATGATAATGGATGTGTTGGTATTAAGACAGGTTCCTCTTCCTCTAAAATAGAATATTATGTTAATGCTGAAAGCGTAGATCAAACTAATTCTATTATTTATTGTTCTAATAAGAAATGTGAAAAGCAAACCCCAGAAACTGTTCCATCCTATTATGTTGGCATTAATGAAGATATTAATGGATTAATTGAATGTACTAATTCCACTGGTCCATGTAATTTGAAATCTGCTTTCACTTCTAGTGGTTATTTCTTAAATTCCGGTAGTAATAAAGCTGTTAATCAAACCATTATTTGTGATTCTATCGATGGATGTGAAACCGTAAAGGTTGATTTAGGTTATTATGTTAATGTAGGAGATGAAACTAAACCAATTATTAAATGTGATAAAGAAGGAAGTGAATGTGTTGCCGAAGCTTCAAAAGCATGTCCAGAAACAGAAGAAGCTAAAGCCGGAAATTACTGTTATGAAGATGGTCAATTAAGATTCTATCCTGTTAGTAATTCTACTTATGTTACTGCTTCTAAATCCGATGATTATTATACTTTTGCCACTATTCCTGCTAATGGATTCCCAGGTATTAAGAGTGAAACTAATTCACTTTTCAAAGTTTCCTATGCCTACATTAATCGTTTCTATCAAGGTGGTGTTGTCATGATTGATAAGAATGGTAAATTAGTCGATAGTTTATCCTCGGATCAAAATGACGTTACTTTATATGACTGTAATGATAGTACTAAAATGTGTACCGAAAAGCCAGGATGTACTCATAACACCTATATGTATGATTCTGAAAATAAGAAAGCCGTATTCTGTAATAATGGCATATTAGAATATGCCTCATTTACAGGATATGTTGTTGATGGTAATCGTGTTAGCGGATCGAATCATCCATACATTATTCAATGTGCTAGTAATGGTAAATGTGTTAGTTTCAAACCAAAAGTAGCCTCCTACTTTGAAAATAGTGGTTATGATTCAGCTATTAATAGTCTTATTCAATGTCAAAGTAATAATTGTTCTACCGTTACCGCTGAAGTAGGTTATTATGTTGGACATGAGGGATCTGGATATATTAAATGTACATCCGCTACAGCCTGTACTTATTATCCATCTAAATCTAAAGTCAAATATGTTAATGCTGGATCTAATAAATCCTCATATGCTATTATTAGTTGTACTAAGAATGGAGGATGTAGTGCAGCCAAAGCCAAGACTGGTTTCTATTTGACTTATGTTAGTACTTTACTTATTCATTGTTCTAGTTCATCGACATGTGTTGAATATACACCAACAGTTAATTACTATGCTAATGCTGATTCCAGTGAAAATAATAAAAGTATTATTAATTGTGTACAAAATAGTCAAGTAGTTACATGTGCTGCTGAAGCCACAGGTGATGGTTATTATCCAACAAGTACTCCAAATGTTTTAATTCGTTGTAAGAGTGATACTGATTGTAAAACTATTGTCGTTGTCACTGGTATCTTCCGTGCTGCTATTACAACTTCTGATAATAGTAGTGGTGGTATGACTAGACGTATCGATGGAGATGACGAAGAAGGAGCTGTCAATGATAACAATTCAGAAGATGAAAATAGTGTTAACTTATCAAGAAGTAGTGATGATGCCTATGGTATTATTCGTTGTGTTAATGGAAAATGTCAATCCCTTTCTCCAAGTGAAGTTGCCGCCATTCCAATTTGTGAATTTAATAATAATAAATGTTATATTACTAATGAATATGCCATGACTAAATCTGCTACTACTTCTATTTCTGCTGGTAATATTTGTACTAATCTTGATCGTTCCGTATTCTATTTTGCTACGGATACCGTTGTCGTTAAACCAAATGTTATTTCTGGTGTTACCGCCACTTACATTTACACTACTACCAATTCCAACTGTTTAGAAGTTAATGATTCCTACACGGGAATGTATTTCACTGTTGGATCTAATATTTACACTCTTGATCAAGGATGTGTTAATCAATTCTACGAAACTGGTTATTACTTTATTAATACAGCAAAGAATACTTTAGTTACCGGAAATGATATTGATTCGTATAATGATGAAAATGTTAAATTATATCGCTGTAATGGAAGTAGTTGTAGTATTGTTGATAAACCAGAATCCATGACTTATTATGCTGATATTAATAAACGTATCTTGAGGTATAATGTTAATAGTGGTGCTTATTCCTTTGCCTATGAAAAGGATATTGTTTGTGCCTTTGCCAATAATAAATGTACACCTAATGCTGATTTAAAGAATCAAGAATTCTGTATTACCTATAAGGGAGAATTAGTTCTTGCCAAGGCTGATATTAAGAATCGTGAAACCGGAGAATGTTATCGTGCTCCAAGTATCACTTCAACCATCTATGGTTATTCTCAATACCTTTACAATATGAATATGTTTGCCGCACAAATGGTAGATGAAACTGGTTATTATATTGTTAGTCTTTCCACCAACACTACCGTTGTTAGTAAGAATTACAAGACCAAGAATAATGGACTTGTCGTTTATGGTTGTCAACTTTCATCCTGTAAGGAATACACTCCAGAAGAAGATGTTTATTATTATGATGGTCGTGCTAAGACCATTTTAAGACATCGTGATGGTATTTGGAATACTCCATCCAACTCTGGTTATGCCTACATTTCTATTAATCCAGCCGATACTTATATCTACAGATTTACCAAGAATGTCGATGAAATTAAGATTAACAGTATTGCTAATTATGGTTATTACTACACGGTTGATCAAGAAATGTATCACTGTAATGAAGATGAAGGTAGTTCATGTACACCAATTAAAGATACCGGTTATTACTTTACTAATACAGGAGAAGTTTATTATTGTGTCCATGATTCTGAAGGTTTAGAAACTACTGAATGTACAAAACAAGCTTGTGTTAGTGGACAATACTATTACATTGAAGATGCTTACTACCGTTGTGAATCTAGTTCTACTTTAGTTCCAGTCATGTCAAGATATTGTTCGTACAATGAAAATGTCATTGTTAACTTCCCATTAGCTTTAACGGAAGAATATCCAGACAAGATTAAACAAGCCATGGAAGGTATTGAAAAGAATAATAATTCTACAGCTATTGTTCGTCGTCGTGGAAAGAGTTACTTAGAATCGATTAGTGGTATTTTCACCAATTGTACTTATAATGTAGAAGAAACTAAATCTACCTTTGACCTTGTTTGTGTTAATAATTATGTTAAGGTAGATGAAGACACTGATGACATTAAGATTTGTTCTATGGAACAATTAGGTTATGTAGAATGTGTTGAAGATGAAGAAAATCCAGAGAAATGTAATGTTAGTGCTGCATATATGTTAGTAAAACCTACATTATTTACCATTCTTATTCTTTTCGTTTCTTCACTTTATTACCTTTTATTTTAAATAAATTAAAAATGGTATAAATGAGTATATATAAAAAAACAAATATAATATTGTAAAAAAAAAGCTACTCATAAAAATGGAGTATACTTAAATAATAATAATAATAATAATAATAATAATAATAATAATAATAATAATATATTATTATTATTATTATTATTAATCTATTCAATAATTTTCAATTATAATAAATTTATTCATATTTTTTTAAAATATGAAAAAAAAAAATAAATTTCAATCGATCATTCCTACAAAAAAACAAAAAACTTTCAATATTAGAAAATAAATATCAAAAAAAACCGTATAAAAATCATTCATTATTATAAAAGAAAAGAAAGGGAATTAAATATAAATAAAACGCAAATAATACATTTATTTATTTCCTTTCTTTTTTTTTTTTTTCCTTTTTTTTTACCTAATTTTTTACTATCTAAATCAAACAAAAAAAAAATAAGCAACTTGTTTAAATTACTACTAAAAAAAAAAATTTTTTTTAATGAAAAATCTTAAAAAAATTTTTTAAATTTGATTAAATATAATAATCAAACGATTATTTTTTATCCTTCAGAGTTACCTACACAAAAAAAAGAAGGAAAATAACACTATAAAAAATTATTAAGATGATCTCTATCTCATTTATAAAGAAAAGTTATGGATGTGTGTAGAAAAGAGAATAAAAGATAAATAGAAGTAATAAAAAAGGAATTTTTTTAATTTCTTTTTTATTTTATTTATTATTCTACATACATATCATAATTTATTTAAAATCATCTCAACAAGAAATCAAAAAGTTTTTTTTAGACTTTTTATTTATTATATAATGAATAAAAAGTCAATTTAAAATTATTTAAAGTAATCATTGTTTTATATCATCTATATAAAAAAAAACATTTCACTAAATAGTTCATAATTAAGAAAAAAAACTCTTTTTATTTTTTGTTATGGATTAACAAAAAAAAAAAAAAAAAGAAAGAAAAAAACAATTATATACACACTCATGCACGCATAACTAATTTTAATAATAATTTAAAAAATATTAAACAATCTATTTTTTTATTTTTATTTTATTAACATCATCTCTCTTATTTACTCTTAATTTTATTAAGAGTAATGACAATAAAATAGTTCTTATTATTTTTTTTAAACTTTTTATAATATTAAAAAGTGAAAAAAAACTCTTTTTAAAAACAAAACAAAAAACAAAACAACAAAACAAAAAACAACAATATATATTTTGGTAATTATTTATTAATTCAATTTTATTTTGATCAGTTTTTAATATTATTTTAGAAATTTACATAAAAAAAAACGTATATCCTATCATTTAGTAAAAAAAATAAAAACAAAAAAAAACCAACATTTTTTTTATAATTATTAATTAATTAATTTAAATCATATTTTATTATATATAAAAAAACAATTTTGATATCAATTTATAAAAGGGTAGTTATAGTTAGTTAGTTATATAAATAAACAAGTATATTGTTTATTTCTCTTCTATTAACTATATTACTTTTTTTTTAAGAAAAAAATGAATTAAAAAAAAAAAAGAAAAGAAAAAGAAAAAAGAAAAGGATTTGTTAAAAAAATAACATAATAATAATAATACCATTTTAAAATATAACCTAATAAATAGATTGTGGTCTTATTTTTTGTTATTTTTACAATTTCTTTTTTCTTTTTATAATATAAAAAAGTAGTTATGTAACTTTTTTTCCTTCTTTTTTCTATTTTCTTTTTTTTATAAATTCTTTTTGTTTTTTTCTTTATACCAATACCAATATAATTATTTTTCAACATTTCAACATTTTTATTAATTTACCAATTTTTTTTTCTATTTTTTTATTTTGTTTAGTTAAAATCTTTTTTATTTTTAATTATAATCAAAACATCGAATCTCAAATTATAACAATTTCTCTCTTTTAATAATAATGGGAATTACAAACAACAACAAAAAACTGCTTTTATAATAATAAGAAAATAATTATAAAAATGAGATTAATTATATTTAATCCATTTTTTATAATTTTATTTTTTATTATTAATCCCTTAATTAATTAATTAATTATTAATTATTAATTAGATTTAAAAAACACTTTTAATCCATTCTCTTTCATTTTCATCATTTTAAGTCAACAAAATAATTAAATAAATAATAAAATAAATAATTAAATAAATGAATAATTAAATAATTAATTTTATTAATAAAATTATAATTATAATTATAATTTAAATAATAATAATAATAAAAAATAAATAATAATGTTTAAAATAAATAAAAAAATTAAATAAATAAAATTATAATAAATTAAATAAATTAACAAATAAAATTAAATAAATAAAATTATAATAAATTAAATAAATTAACAAATAAAATTAAATAAATAAAATTAACATATTAAATAAAATTTATTTTTTAATATCAATTTTTCATATATTTATATATTTTTATTTAGATTAATATTGAAAAGAACATAAAATAAATAAAACAATTAAAAAAAGGAGGACTTTTTTTTTATTATTCATTTTATTAAATTTCATTATTTCTTTATTATTGTTAATTATTATTATTATTATTATTAATATCAGTTTATGTATTAATAACTATTTTATAATAAATAAAAGCATGGAAGTGTATTCTCTTCCTTTAATCTAAAAAAAAAAAAAAAAAATTATTAATATCAGAATATTCTTTTAATTTATGGAAAATATCCTGTGCTAATAATAAACGATCAATATTTTTAACTTGATTTATTTTATGACCTCTTCTGAGGACCTGTACTTCCATTCATTTGGAATGCTCAGAAGAGGGTAAATGCCTGTCGATACATGGCGACGTTAAGGGCATTTTATGAAGTCTCCTCAATAATTGTTCTTTTTTCTAATAATATGTATAAGTTGGATATGCAGGAAATGAGTTATTTGTATTTTCTTTTAAATTTACCTTTCATGTATTTCTGTATATTATCACTGTATGAATCCATTGTAATTGCGTTAATTATTGTATGAGCTTGATTCACTCAAATGCATGTGCTTATACTTTATTAGAATTTAGAATAGTTATTTTTGAGTTCTTCACCTTTAACTTTTTTTTAATTTCATGAATTTAAGAATTTACAAGATTTCAAATATATTTACATTCGCAAAAAGAGATTTTATAACATCTATCAATATTCTAAAAGTGTTTTTATAATAGTGTAAAGAAGATAAACAATTGTAAAATTTAAACAACAGTGAAAAATTTACATTCAGTTATTACTAGTCTACATTTTTTTTTAACTCGATCTTTTTAGTTTAATTTCACTTTTTGTTTTTTTTTTTTGTTTTTTTTTTTTAAATAAAAACATTATTTTACATTTGCATTTGTACATTTTATAATAACTCTTTTTTTTTTTTGAAATACTTTATTTTTTTATCAATTATTGGAAACAATAATAATAATAATAATAATAAACATTATTATTATATTAATATTAAAAAGATTATTGGATGATTGAAAATAATAAATAATAATAATATGAATAATAATAGTAACTGATAATAACTGATAATTATAATAATAATAATAATAATATATACTAATATAATTATATATATAATAATATTAGGTAGAGGGTATTATCTAAGTACCCTTTAAAAAAGTGTAATATAATATATATAGAATAATAATCTATTATATTAATTTTATACTATATTATATTGTATTATTTTATATTATTTTATATCATTTTATATCATTTTATATCATTTTATATTATTTTATATTATTTATATTATATTATTATATTTTATACTATATTATTTTATATTATAGCCTATTTTAATATAAAAATTAAAAATTATCGTTAAAAAAAATAAAAAATAAAAAAAAAGGGCAAATAAAATAATTAAAAAATATAAGAAATGGATATGACTAACTAACTAATTAGCTAATAATATTTAATGATAATTTATAATTTATATAATATTATAATATATATTTTCTATCCTTTCATTTTAAGGTTATTATATTAAAATGATTGTATTTTTTTAAGTTTCTTATATTTATTACAGAAAATTAATATCATTTATTATTTTTATAGGTATAATTAATATTTAAAGTAGATTATTATCAATTATTTTTCTTTTGTAAATTATATAGTTCATTAATTTTATAGGTATAATTAATATTTAAACTATATTATTATTATTATTATTATTATT